>BSBK01006692.1:0-177500 GCA_027943335.1 Chamaecyparis obtusa
TCTCCCCTATCTTGGATTCTTGATAAATGGTGAGACTTTCAGTGTTACTCTGAACCCAAGGTGGGCTTAGGAGAGTGCTCTACACCTTTAGAAGTTCCTAAAACAAACTTACTTACACTATCCTCATAGAAGGATTCAATATCTCCAACCGGCCTTGTACTCCCTTAGGTTCTACTATTTCTCGGTTGATACTTAGTCGATGCTTGATGTCTATGTTAACCTAGTGGGCTTGGTAACTTTAACTGGTGATTTCTCAATGCTCAGTAATGCTTACTACAAAATGCCTTACTGACTTTACTTTCTAATAGGAACCTACAAATTTGGGTAAGGGGATGGAAAGGTTCCATACATGAACAAATGTCTTCTATGGGAGTGATTTCCACAAAACAACATGATTTAGATTAAGAAGTCTAAGAGTTTAGACCTGACCAAACTTGTAGTCTTTCTATGAGGTTCTAGGGTTCTAGTTCCAATTTTTTGCAAGAAAATTAAGGAAACAAAGTGTTTTTAGACACCCTTTTTAATGACTTGTAACAAATCTCTAGATCCTAAATACAGTTCAACACTTAATAACTCTTGGTCTATTAGTCGTGATAGGGCTAATTGACTCAGTTGATGAAAGAAACTTCACCGGTTGGTTATACAAGATTGACTACCAAATACATCAATGTTGGAATTCCCAAAGAGTTAACAATCTTCATTTAGATTGCTTTTATCCACCCCTGAAGTGCTTCTATCACTTCAGTTCTTCATTTCCTGAACCAAGCACATAGAGATGCTTGGTGTAGAATCTGTAAATAAAATTCTCCAGATAATTCCCCTTCTCCTGCACTCTAGAGAAAGTAAAATACATTTCCCCCTACTTGTGTTTCACAACTTTGTATGGGAGTCCCATAAAGGAAACACAAGTTAGGGCATGTTTGATGAAAACCCTGGTCCAGGAAGGTTTCTTGAAAACCCAAAACCTTATTGCTTCAACTTTCACCTCCACTCTTTAAACTGATTCAAACTAAGCATGATTGAGTCCTACTGCATGATACGTATGAAACCAAACAATGTTCTTGAGCACATGTTCATACAAACCCATACACACACTGTTACAAATCCAAAACTTAGAGAAAATAGGGATCTTTTATTGATTTGGATGCAAAAATTACATATAGTATCTGTACTGTTCAACAACACTCTTCCACCCACCTATAAGGGCTATATGAAGACTTTCCTCAATGGATCCAACCATTTTAAAAATGGTTGTGACTGTTGGGCGGTTGTGTAATAAGTCAGTAGCAACTTGTCAAGGAAGTTGCCGACAACATTCTTTTACATTTGCAACTTTGACAAAATGTTGCATTCTTTCTCTTAATGAGCCTATAGGCCTAATGCCTTACATTATAACTTAAAAGACACCTAGGAAACCTAACATCCTAAATGTGCCTTTGGACCATAGTCAAAAACCCATGGTTTATAATCACACCAAAGCTGACTAGGTCTTACAAGTAGGCTTATTAAAATCAACCTATCAATCTAAAAAGTTGTGAAGAGTGGGAAGTGTTCCTTGGGTGCTCCTAGACCATACTCCCATTCTTTAAAAACTCAAGTCCCACTTGAGAATATTTTCTAAACCGAAGTTCCATTCTTGTTGAAACACTCTTCACTCATCCATGTAGCATCAATGTCTGGTAACCCCTTCCATTTGACCAAGTAATCTTTGTAGGTCTTCTTCATGGTTTGTTTGACAACTTTGGAGTCCATAATATTTTCCAACTATAGAGGTTGGCTCGGTGGCAAGTCCTTTATCCATTCAGCCTAATCACCTTCAGTTCCCTGCAAAGTGTTTATAGATCCTGCATCACCCTTAAAAGGAGTGAGATCACAAATGTTAAAGATAGGAGAAATAGAAATAGTACGGTGTAAAGAAATTTCATCAGCATTATCCCCAAATTTATGAAGTATTTGATAGGGACCGATCTTCCTTATCTATAGTTTGGTATGTCCCCTAGGTAGTCATGCCTTATTCAAGTATGCCCATACTTGATCTCCTACTTTGAAAGTAACATGTATCTTATTCTTATCTACCTGTTCTTTGTACTTTGCAGTAATTTGTATCAATGTATCTCAGACTTGATCATGAATCTTTTTGATCCATGCTGACAGTTCTTCACCTTGTGCACTGACTTTAAAGTTAGTTGGTAACTCTCTTAGTTCCATAACTCCTCTTGGATGGAGTCCATAATTCACTTGGCATGGTGTCTTCCCTATTGATTGATTTATTAAATCATTGAAAGCAAATTCTACTTGAGGAAGGATAGCATCCCAAGTCTATCCATATTGTTTTGTTAGACACCTTAAAAGGTTTCCTAGTGATCTATTTACAACTTCAGTCTACCCATCGGTTTGTGGATGGTAAGTAGAACTAAATGATAGATTTGACCCCAACATTTTCCAAAGGGTTCTCCAAAAGTGTCCCTGGAATTTCACATCTCTGTCAGAGATAATGGATGTTGGTAATCCATGAATTCTGACCACTTCTTTAAAAAATAAGTTAGCAATATGTGAAGCATCATTAGAGACTTTACAAGGAAAAAAATGTGCCATTTTGCTAAATCTGTCAACTATGACAAAAATACTATCAAATCCTTGCTTGGTTCTCAATAGTCCTAAGACAAAATCCATGCTCACACTGTCCCATGGCTTTTTTGGGATCGGTAGTGGTTGATATAGACCTTGATTGGTCCTGAATCCTTTAGCCCTTTGAAAAATAATGCATGATTCAACAAAAAATTTGACATCAGTCGGTAACCGAGGCCAATGATAGTTTCTTCTTACAAGTTCAAGTGTTTTATCTAAGCCAAAGTGACCTCCTAGTGTACCACAATGTTTCTCTCTAATCAAATTTTTTCTCATGGAGTATTTAGGAATACAAAGTTGACCTCCTTTGAACAAAAGGCCATTCTACAATAAATATTTAGAATAGGTAGTATTATATGCATCTGATAGATTAGAGAAAACTTGATAGATATCACTTAAATCTGAATCATCCTTGTATATGTGTTTGAGGGCATCAATTCCTATGCTTTGTACATGCACTTCCTCAACTAGAATCACTCTTCTTCTAAGAGCATCTGCAACTTTATTTGATGTTCCTTTCTTATGTTTTATGGAAAATGTGAATGTTTGGAGTTGTTCAACCCATTTCATGTGTCTGCAGCTTAGTTTATCTTGACTATTCAGAAAACTTAAGGCATGATTATCTGTGAAGACAATAAATTCTTTAGGAAGTAAGTAGTGCCTCCATTTATTAAGGGCTTGAACCATTGCATAAAATTCCAAGTCATATGTGTTGTATTTCTTCTTTGCTTCATTCAGTTTTTCATAGAAGAAATCCATTGGTCTTCCATCCTGACTGAGGACTGTGCCTATGGCCAAATCGCTAGCATCGGTTTCTACTGTGAACAATTTGTCAAAGGTTGGTAGTGCCAAAATGGGATATTGTTCTACTCTTTCCTTTAGGTATTTTAAAGCTTCATCTACTTGTGTTGTCCACTAGAACTTTATTTTTCTACCACCTTGATGGTATCAAGTAAAGGTGCACAAATGGGACTGAAATTTTTGATAAATTTCCTATAAAAGGTAGCCAATCCGTGAAAGGTCCTGACTTCTCCCAGAGTATTTGGTATGGGCCAATTAATGATAGTCTCTACCTTTTCAAGATCCATTTTCAATGTGCCCTTTGAGATAACAAAACCCAAAAATATCAACTCTTGTTACATGAATGTACATTTTTCTAAGTTGATAGACAGTCTCTTCTCATGTAATTTTTGGAGTAATTTCTCCAAATGTCTCACATGTTCCTCCATAGTCCCATTAAATATTAATATGTCATCTAAATAGACCACCACAAAATTTCCTATGAAATCTTGAAGGACTTCATTCATTAATCTCATGAAGGTGCTAGGAGCATTACTAAGGCCAAATGGCATCACAAGCCATTCATACAATCCTTTAGTGGTTTTGAATGCATTTTTCCACTCATCACTAGGCCTTATCCTTATCTGATGGTAACCATATTTAGGGTCAATTTTTGAGAAGTAACATGCTCCTCCAAGTTGGTCTAAAAGATCTTCAATCCTGGGAATAGGGAATTAGTATCTGATTATAATTTTGTTAATTTCCCTAGAGTCGGTGCATAGTCTCCATTTACCATCCTTTTTAGGGGCCAAAACACTCAGGACTACACAAGGGATGAGACTCTTTTGTATGATTTCTTTAGTCAATAATTCACCGACTTGTCTGGTGACTTTGGCATTCTGATCAGGAGTGAGTTTATAAGCAGCTTTGTTGGGTAGGGAAGCAGCTGGGATAAAATCTATTTGGTGGTAGATATCCCTCAATGGTGGGAGTTCATATGGTGTATCTCCTATAACTATTCCTTTATACTTCTATAGTAGACTATCTACTTCCTTCAGTACTTCATTGTGCACTATTTTCTCCTTTAGCTTAAGGACTAGGTCATATCCTACCTCATAATCTTGAATAGTACTTATCATCTCTTGTTCTCCTGCAAGCATGACTAACTATTCTTTTGGTTTTTCTTGCGGAGGATCAGAGAGAGGGAGCATATTGTATTTGCGACCATTTTGAACAATTTTTCATTTGTTTGTGATTCCATCATGTTTAGCCTACAGATCATACTATCATGGACATCCTAACAAAAGGTGACATACATCCATATCTACAACATCAAAAAGGACTCTATCATTATAGTCTTTAATAGAGAAATCTACCCAAGCTTGTTTATTTATGAGGGTCTATTACCCTTTTGTCAACCAAGATACATGGGATGGGTTTGGGTGGGGTATCTTTTCCAATTTTAATTTATCTACCATTTCCTTAGATACAAGATTTTTAGTAGAACCAGAATTAATTACTAACTTGCATACCTTTCCATGGCTCTTGTAGTTGGTTCTGAAAAGACTTTTTCTTTGGGGAGGTTCCACTGGTACTGGTGCTTGGATCAGAGTCCTCATCATCATGAGGCTTACTCCATCTTCTCCCATATAGTCTCTCACACTATCAACATCATCTTCTTGTACTAGGTTGGCTCTTCTTTCACCTTGGTTATTCTTCTTGTCTCTATCCGGACACCTATTAGTGTAGTGTCCTATTTGATTGCAGTTATAACATCTGATTTGTCCATTGTTTCTTCCCCCATTTCTAACCCTTTCATTTCCTCTTCTACCTCCATATCCACCTCTTGAACTACTTTCTCCTTGGGTGTTCTCCTTATTAGCTTCTCCTTGTGGTCTATTGTTCTATCCTCTTCCTCCAAAGTTTCCTCTGCCTCTTTCATTCTTGGTTTCTACCACTCTATACATTCCTCTTGAACTTTTCCTCAACCTTTAATGCCAATTGATAGCATTCAGTCACTATAGTAGGGCTTTTCAAAATGAGTTCATCTTTAACTAAGACACTTAGGCCTTGCATATGCCAAGCAAGCTTTACACATTCTGGTTCAGCAAGCTTGGATTTCATCACCAATCTCTAAAATTCTTCGGTATAGCTAGAGATGTCCATCTCTTTCTATCTTAGACTCATTCTCCTTTTATGAAATTGGAGTTCATAATAATTAGGGACATAATTTTCCCTAAGTAGGGTCACCATCTTCTTCAAAGTGGTGACTAGATTCTTTCCATTCTTCACCCTATCATCTTGAGTGAAGTTCTACCATGTGAGTGTAGAGCCTTTGAGCTTTGACTTAGCTATCTTCACCCTTGAATTCATAGGGATGTCTTTGCAATCAAAGAAACTATTTAGGGCATCCACCCAATCCATTGCAGCATCTAGGTCCATCTTCCCATTGTATGTAGGCAACTCAAGCTTGGCATCCATGGTTCTCCTCTCCATAGATTTTAGAGTCTTCATAAGTAGCCTCTGGTCTGTAGGACATTCTTCTTCCTCCTGCTCGAGGGGTTCTTCATCACTCCTTGCTTTGACATCTTCAGAGTTTCCACTACCTCTATTATGAAGCTCTTCCCTTAGCCTATCCATCTCTTATCTCATCTGCTACATCTCGGTGTCTCTCCGATCATCATGTTGTATCTTTTTCTCTCTCAGGTATCTTATTATCTCTACATTGGTCATCCTTGATGACAATCCTCCATCATCTTCTCCTTCCATGGTGTTGGTATATCTTTACCCTAAGGATCTTAGATGCTCTGATAACACTTGATGTAGAGCTCTCCCCTATCTAGGTAGCTTAGTAAATGGTGAGACCTTCGGTGTTACTTTGAACCCAAAGTGGGCTTAGAAGAGTTCTCTACACCTTTAGAAGATCCTAAAACAAACATACTTACACTATCCTCATAGAAGGATTCAGTGTCTCCAACCGGCTTGTACTCCCTCAGGTTCTATTGGTGCTCGATGTCTATGTTAACTGAGTGGGCTATGTAGCTTTACTGAGTGATTTCCTGATGCTCAGTAACGCTTACCGCAAAATGCCTTACTGACTTTACTTTCTAATAGGAACCTAAAAATTTGGTAAGGGGATGGAAAGGTTCCATACATGAACAAATGTCTTATATGGGAGTGATTTCCACAACACAACAAGATTTAAAATAACAAGTCTAAGAGTTTAGACCCGGTCGAGCTTCTAGCCTTTCGACAAGCTTCTAGGGTTCTAGTTCCAATTTTTCATAAGAAAATTGAGGAAATAAAGTGTTTTTAGACACCCTTTTTAATGACTTGTAACAAATCTCTAGATCCTAAGATCCTAAATACAGTTCAACACTTAATGACTCCTAGTCTATTAGTCCCGATAAGGCTAACTGACTTGGTTGATGAAAGAAAACTTCACTGGTTGGTTATACAAGGTTGACTGCCAAATACATTAGTGTTGGAATTCCCAAAGAGTTAACAATCTACCTTTAGATTTCTTTTATCCACCCCCGAAGTGCTTCATCACTTCAGTTCTTCATTTCCTGAACCAAGCACATAGAGATGCTTCGTCTAGAATCTGCAAACAAACTTCTCTAGACAATTCCCCTTCTCCTTCACTCTAGAGAAAGTAAAATACATTTCCCCTACTTGAATTTCCCAACTTTTTATGGGAGTCCCATAAAGGAAATACAAGTTAGGGCATGTTTGACCAAAACCCTGGTCCAGGAAGGTTTCCTGAAAACCCAGAAACTTATTCCTTCAACTTTTGACTCCTCTCTTCAAACTGATTCAAACTAAGCATGATGGAGTCCTACTGCATGATATGTATCAGACCAAACAACATTCTTGATCACACATTCATACAAACCCATACACGCACTATTACAAATCTAGAACTTAGAGAAAATAGGGATCTTTTATTGATTTGGATGCAAAAATTACATATAGTATCCATACTATTCAACAACACTCTTCCACCCACCTGTAAGGGCTATATGAAGACTTTCCTCAATGGATCCAACCATTTTTTGAATGGTTGTGACCATTGGGTGGTTGTGTAATAGGTCGGTAGCAACTTGTTAAGGAAGTTGCCGACAACATTCTTTTACATTTGCAACTTTGAAAAAATGTCACATTCTTGCTCTTAATGAGCCTATAGGCCTAATGCCTTACATTATAACTTAAAAGACACCTAGGACACCTAACATCCTAAATGTTCCTTTGGACCATAGTCAAAAACCCATGGTTTATAATCACACCGAGGGTGACTAGGTCTTACAAGTAGGCTTATTAAAATCAACCTATCAATCTAAAAAGTTGTGAAGAGTGGGAAGTGTTCCTTGGGTTCTCTCTCTCTCTCTCTCTCTCTCTCTCTCTCTCTCTCTCTCTCTCTCTCTCTCTCTCTCTCTCTCTCTCTCTCTCTCTCTATCTATCTATCTATCTATCTATCTATCTATCTATCTCTCTCTCTTCCTATCTCTCCCTCTCCCTCTCCCTTTCCCTCTCCCATACCCTTTATATTTTCCCTTTTTCTTGTTATACATAGGGCACATGCCCTATTTAATAGTATTCATAACACTTTTTAGTTTTGCATAGGATGCACGCACTATAGCGTGCTCACACTATGCAAAACTAAAATAAACGGTCTTCTTTGCCAAGGATCTCATGAAAGAGGCCCACTTTTTCTTTTGTTGTCTGAGTTTTGCATGTTATCTAATAAGTATTCTCTTTTCATGGTGTTGATAGTGACAAAGAAGCATATTCTATCAATTTGCACCATCTTTTTGTTTAAAAATCAACATTGAATTGTGAAATTCAATCATTATCACCGAAATTTATTGATTAAGGTAAGGTTTTTAGTTTTTTACATGTCAAATGCGAATAAAGAGTGTTTTGGTTTATAATTGGTATGATATAGACTTGTTCTATACATAATTTGATATAATTGTAATAGATTTATATTATAATTTGTCATATTGTAAGAGATTTATATTATATTTTTAAAATTGTAATCAATTCATATGTATAAATCATCATCATTCCAAGGAAACAAGCAAAGAATTTAACACCAGAAGAGCATGAAAAAGACAAAGAGAAGACAAGGAAAAGAATGACACAACTTTGTGAACAAAAAAATTTAGATACCATAGAAGAAGATTTTTTTTTGGATGAGGAACATGAAACATCAATACAAAGTAAGAGAGAATTGGAATTGGAAACAAAAAGACAACAAATGAGAAACTTGCATGCAATGAGACAATTGAATTATGAAGATGCGGGGACATCATCTATGAGCTCCCAAGTTCAAGAGACATCATCATCCAATGTTGGAGGCACACCAATGTATCATGTTGAAGGAACACCATTGTCTACTGCCAAAGGTGGAGGCACACCAATGTATCATGTTGATGGTACATCATTGTCTACTTTTGAAGGTGTGGGCACACCCTTGTATCATGTTGAAGGCACACCATTGTCTACATCCCAAAGTGGAGGTACACAATTGTATCATGTTGAAGGAACACCATTATCTACATCCCAAGGTGTAGGCACAACATCATCTCATGTTGAAGGCACACCATTATCTACATCTCAAGGTGTAGGCACAACATCATCTCATGTTGAAGGCACACCATTATCTACATCCCAAACTGTAGGCACAACATCATCTCATGTTGAAGGCACTCAAGATGGTACGTAATTCACACATAATATTTTTGATGCTCCTAGAATTATTTATAGAAAGCCAAAATATTTTATTGATATTGATACTAACATTTTTCAAGAAATTCCTAACAAGATTCCCAAGCGTACTTGTCAAAGAAATGCTAATCATATTTGGAGATCATTTTTGAGAATTTAAACATGATAGGCAAATGTCAACTATTTGTTGAAATGATGAGAAATCTAAAATTTAGGCCCATCATGAATATTCTTGGGCTAAGAAAAATGGATGAGTCAAGTGACAAATCTATTGTAAAGAATCTAATGACTGCATATGAGAGTGTGGGTTCTACATCACGCACGAAAGATAGTAATGTCACACAATGTGTACTTACATCAATGATAGTAAGCACTCAAATGAAGAAATTTTGACTCATTAGAAAGACAAGAAAAACATTGAAAATATGTAGAAAGTCTCTAATGAGAGCCCTGGGAAGGTGTCAAAGAGTAGAAGATCCAAATAGCAATGAGTTATGGGCATTTTCCAGTAGACTACTGTGAAAAGATAAAGCAATTCTTGAAGCTTTGAAATCCTTGATTGAAGAATTTTGGAATAATAATACATGGGTATCTCCTAATCAAAGAGATGTTGTAAGAAGGAGGATTGGTAGTCAAATTGTTCGACATCCAAAACATTTTTTGGATTCAACTCAAACACAATTCTTTGCAAAATTTATGCATATGTATCCTCAAATTAAAATTAGTCAGAGATATTTTGAAATGTGTAAACCTTTTTATGTGAAGATAAATCACACATGCACAACTTCTTGTTGTAGGGTGCATATTGAATTTTCTAACCATTTTGAAGTTTATAGGAATATATGTGTAGATTTACACTCTAACAATGTTTTGCAGGATTGTAACATAAATGTCCCACCTAGATCTTCAAGGGAATTAATATCTACCATTTTATGTGAAAAAGTGGATGGTCAACAATTTTACAAGCTCTCATACTTGAATGGTACATGCATAGATTGCAGAGGTTTGTGACATTTTCCAATTTGTCAACATATGGAGAGTACGCATGCAATCGATAATGAAATAGTGGAATTTGGAAAATATAAGACCGTGACATACAATCTAAAAGATGGAAAAGAGGCTAAAAGATGTGATTTAGTAATTGAAAAAATTCCAGTGTATCAATTCATGGACATTTTTTGTAAAAAAATTATTTGAGTATGCAAGGCATACACATAGAGCACGATGGTTGGATATGCAATTCAAGTTGTACAAGGACACATTCCCACTTGATAACATTGTTTTAGTTGTGTACTTTTCAGAGAACTACACACTACAACCATAGAATGAGGTGCAAGCAAAGTATTATAGCTCTCAATAGGTTTCTATATTTGTTCATATAGCATTCATGCATGCACCAGACAGTACAGAGGAGAACGGGAAGATATTGATGGAGTATCATTTTTATATCAGCAATGATCACTCACATTCTATAGAGTTTGTACACGATTGCTTTCAACTATTTTATGGTCATTTGGCAAACAGGGCCATAAGATATCATCGACATATCATATGGTTAGATAATTGTACATCACAATTCAAGAATTCTCAGATTTTTGATTGGTTGTGCAAGATGCATAAGATTACTGGAATTCAATATATGTGGAATTTCACAGAGGCCGGTCATGGAAAGGGAGAGCACGATGGTGCAGGTGCATGTATTAAAAGAGCCTTAGCACGTGAAGAATTAAAGTACAAAGAGAAAGAAACATTGTCAAATGTGGGATGTATTGTCCAGTGGTGTAATGCTACAATGGGTCCAGGTAATGAAGGTGATTCTATGGTTCATAGATTTTTTTGGTTGATGGATGAAACTAACATTGCAGCATATGAGGATTGTTGTACATTGACAGGATCGAGTGAGCTACACTCTTTTAGAAGTTGTAATGCAGGTTCATGGAGTATCCACACATGACATGTGGCATAATTTTTTTCATCATGTGTAGATGAAGATTTGGATGGGTGTGAGTCAAAAGAATGGGTTGACAAATGGTATACATGTATTTTGAGTCCACTTGCCTCCTATCATCCCCATGAATTGTTGGCAATTTGGCTAAAGTGAGTACATAGATGTTGTCATTATGGCAACATATGATCCACATTAAGAGTGCACAAGTCAGAGAGAAAGTATGGCAGATCGGAATGCAAATTTGTCTAAGTGTGAGATAGTGTTTTCATAGTGTATCAGGATATAGTTTTGGTTTGCAACATTGACTGGAGCAAGTTCAGTGCTTTCACACTTGAACATAGATGATATGATGGCTACTAATGACCCATCTCAGAGTGCAAGTTAGTATAGAATGTACTGAATTAGTTATGGAAGTTTTACTGAAGACAATGTTAAGCCGATAGGTCAGAATAAGAAGACAGAATTGGTAAAGAGTTAAGGGATTTTATTTTTTACCAAAATAATGACTTAACAATATAAAGGGATGACATCCTAGATGTTTACCATTAGATAATGATATATGGAAGCCAACCATGTAAAGTTATTAGCCTTAATAACTTGTATATATGTAATTGTAATTGTAAGAATGAATGAGAAGTGAAATATGGTGATGATATGATATGATGTGAATGTAAGAGTAGTGAAGAAGACATTGATGTAAGCAGTATAAGGTTATATACCTTAATCCATTTTTTTAATTAGTATACATTGTATATTACTTGTTTGGGCAGTGGGCTCATCTTGTAATAAGATTTTGTATCTACAACTCCTAACAGGGTTGAGGCTTCTAACAAGGCCTATAGTCCCTTAACTAGGACTGATACACTATACATATGTAATAGACTCCTAATAGAGTCAAAATTCTTAACAAGATACTTTTGATTAATGGATCTTTGTGGGTACCATCCCCATCAGGGTTTTCCCTTGGCCAAGGTTTCCTCGAGAACATATCATGTGTTATGAGTTCTTTATTGTTATGCATATTGTTTAGTTTCTTATGTTATGCATGTATAAAGATAATCTGTTATATCCATAATTGGGAAAAAGATAAAGTTTGTAGAATACTAATTCACCCCCCCCCCCTCACAGTATTCCCTATTTCTAACAATTGGTATTAGAGCTTAGTTACTCGGAAAAGAATCATTCAAGGAAAGCCTAACATCTTGAGTAAGATCTCTATGGATATGGATCAACTACAGAAGAATCTTGATGAAGCTCTTGAGCAGATTGATATGCTTACTGATGAAAGAAACACTCTGAAAAGGAAATATGATGATGCAAAGAACCTTATTGAGAAATTGAAAAACAAGTTAGAAGATCTGAGATCTGAAAAGGAATCCAAAATTCTTATTGAAGATTGTGATAGCAACTTGGAAAAAGAAAATGAGATTCTTAAGCATGAATTGAAGATAGTAAATTTGAAGCTTAGTTTGAAAGATGGAAATAGAAAAAATGAAGTAAATCTAAAATCTGAGAATGAAAGTCTAAAGACTGAAAATGAAGAACTAAAATCTAAACTTGAAAAAGTGACATCCAAATTTGAGAAAGTAAATGTGCAGTATGCAGAACCTGAGAAGTACAATAAGATTGTGAAAGGTGAACTGACTCAATCCAAACAACAACTTGAAAGGCTATATTCAAATAGTGAGAAGATTGATGAACAAGTTTCTTTTGGGAAACCATCCTATGATAAGATTGGACTTGGATTTAATGTATTCAGAACAAATGATGAAAGCACGAAACCAGATCTAAAGACATCTGAAAGCATAGATGAGAAGAAGCCTGATGAGATAAACAAATCTGAAGATGCACCTAAAGAAGAAGGAGAATCATCAAAGCAAGAGGAATCACCCAAAGGTATGCAAAGAGAATTCAAAGGTAGATGTTTTGCTTGTAATACTATTGGTCATATGAAAAGAGATTGCACAGGTAAATAGTTTAAACCTCTTAATGGTTATTGTTATAATTGTCATGGTTTTGGACATAGAGCTATTAAATGTAGAAGACCTAAAGTTATTGAGAATAATTATGGTAATAGAATGTTTAGGAATACTAACAATGCAGATAAGAGACCTACTGAAGACATGAACATAAGAAATGAAGTAGTGTGTTATAGATGCAACAAAGTTGGACAGATTACTAGAAATTGCAGGTCATAGATTAATCAACAAGGATAGAGATATGGGAACAATGGAATTGTTTGTCAAATATGCAACAAGATTGGACATATAGCAAGGTTTTGCAGAATGAACAATGGAACTTATCATCCGAACCCTAACCCTAGAAACAATGCAAGAAGGAATGAAGATACAAGTAACAGACAGAAAGATTGTTGTAGCAATATAGATGAAGTGAAGTATGTTAAAGGAATAGATCAAGAAGGCATAATCAACATGGAAGGTAATTAGACAGGTGAATTATTAAGTGGTAAGAATTAATCCTTACCTGACCTATCTTTAAGCACTTAATTTATGTAAATTACAGTAGATTAGGAACTTAGATTTAGTGTAGAAGTAGATTTATGATGAACTAAGTCTTACGCAGTTAATAGAAGGTATATTATGATGTACTAATGCTATGGTTAAGAGCACAAATGAAAATATTGTGTTTTTCAAGATCGCAAGAAGTTTTGAGTTTTGCAGGTTAACAGGAATAACTTTTGAAAAGAAGCGGCAAAAGAATTGAATGCGATGTCAGAATTAAGTATGATTGCAGTGATAAAAGGTTATGATCGATGTTATTTGATTGTCAAAGTGAATTAAAGTATCAAGGAGATCAAAAGCAAAGATTGGAAGTGTTTTGCAGAGATTTTGTGAAGGATTTAAGTGTCGAATCTTCGCAAACCCTAGAATCATGAATTTGAGGTATTTATCTTGACAAATATTTGAATCAGTATAAAGAATTGGAAGGGAACATGGATACATCTTTGATTCACAACATTAGAGACAATAAAAAACCTAAATTGAAGAAAGAACTAGTAGAAGCTTTAGAAGTAGACCTTGAGTTTGCTTTATCATCCATACCAGACGGAGTTTTGCATTTGGAAAATGTAAAGAGTTATCTTGGATGTAGATTAGAAATAGTAAATGATAGTGATTTTTCAAGTGAGTATCAGAATATATATAACCAGGATATGTCATTGAAGCAAGGTTATGAACATTTTAAAAATAATGAAATTGTCACGTATGGTTTACAGTATGAATTCGATAATGAAGAGTGCACAAAGATCATTTTAAGTAGAATTCACAATGGGAAATTTTGGTTAGAGATAGAGTGATTGACATCACAGCTGACCTAATTCATGAAGTCACTGATTTATCCAAACTTGGTGATATCCCTTTAAATGAGAAAAACATGAGGAAGATTGTCATTGACAACACTAGATCATCCTATAATGGTAGAGGTATTGTTATCAGCAATATTAGACAACATGATGTAAGGTATCTATGTAATATTTTGACTACAAAGTTTTGTGCTAATTCTAGAGAAGATGACATGGTAGCTAGCATGGTTCACATTGCCTATTTGATGTGTGTAGACAAAGTTTATGTTGATATGTGTGATATTTTGAGAATTCAATTGTTTGAGAATTTGGAGAAGATTAAGAAGTCTAAATATGCACAATTTAGATTCTCATCTTTGATTACATATATGTTTTTCCACCTTTTGAGAATATTTCCTTACACAATTGGAAATGATTGGAATGATGGACAATCTACGATGGAAATAATAAACAAAGTTTATAGAAATCATGTTATTGATAAAGTTAATGAGAGTGTTGTGTTTGTTTTGAAGACATTTCAGAATTTGGTAACTAGCAGATCAAGGATTCCACAGTCACTTGTGGAGAAATATAAGAATGATATTTGTTTCATGATTGACACTGACTTTACTTACATTGAAGTAGTAGAACCCAGAGTTGAATTCATAGACCCTCTTGGCTATGAGATTTCTGAGATTGAGATAGAAGAGTATGTTGGAAGATTGTTGAAAAGTAAATTGGACACCCAATGCAGCAGGTTTGGAACTTATGAAGACAACTTTAATTTTGTTAAAGCTAAAATTAAAGAGAAACAGTCTAAGAAAAGAGTTGATAGTACCATAAAGAGAATATTGAAAGACAGAGGGATGACAGAAAGAGAATTTTTGGTAGCTAAATAGATAGCAGTAGCATTGAGATATGTTGGATAGGGAGAAGTCTTGAGTGTACCACCTTTATCCAATGCAGTACAGAGAGAGCCTACACTAGTTAAAGTGAAAGTAGAAGAACCAAAAAAGGAACAAGTAACACCAAGCAAGAGAAAGAAAGAAATTGCTACTAGACTAGGAAAGAGACAGAAGACTATAGTTCAACCAGCACCAAGAAAGTTTGCAGAAGTTAAAGATTATACTAAGAAGAAAGCTTGGAAACCAAAAGTTGAAAAGCTAAATGAGCAGATTATTGAGAATGGAGATTTTGCAAGAATGAATAAATATTATGATCTTTATGATTATACTAATAGAATTAATTTGGAGAATGCTATTGTGAAGCATATGATTTTGGCAGATAAGAAATTTGACTCTATTCAAGGTCAAATACCTGATGAATTGTTTACTAAAGTTATTAATAGAAAATATAGAGCATCTGAGGAAGACAAAAATATAAGAGAGAATCTTGTGAGAAAGCTTTGTGAAGTGAAAGATGATGATCATTTGAAGTAGCTTTTGAAGCCGCTTGACACTCTTTTGAGGACTAAGAGGAGAATTGTTTAGATCATGGTAGGATAGTATGAGCAAGTGAGAATAGAAACAAAGCAAGCAATAATTAAAGTAATGATAGAAATTGTTGGAGAAACTTCAGTTGCAGCAGGACATGCAGTTGATGCTGAACAAGAGGATATTCCCTCTCTTTTAGCTGTTAACATTGAAGATGATACAATGGACATTGAAGGTACTAAGGTGACCTTGGACACTAAAGATAATTTATTTAAGAATTTAGATAACATTGTTGACAATTCAGCTCTTGATGAACTGGATAGGACTGAAGAAGCAATGAAGACTAAATTGGTGAGTGATGAACCTAAAAAGACAAAAATTCATGCACCCACTTCTGAGGCAAAGAAGAAAGAAATTGGAACTTTGTTTGAAGACTTAGGTAAAGAAGTTGATGATGATGATCAGCTAGAGCTGATTAGTTCTTTGAATAAGATTATTGGAAAGAATAAGAAAGTAAAGAATCTAGAAGGAAGTCTGAAGGAACTAACAGAGAAGTTGCAAAGTATTGTAACTACACATATTTCAGAAGTAGATCCTTTGGAGAGAGCCAAAAAGGTACTAAGTACTTTTGATGATGAGTTTACCAACTTATCAGACATTGCTAGAGTAAGAGCTCAAGCAGCTTATGAAGCTGAAATGCTTTTAAGTATGAGTCAGAATATTAGAAATGATATTATTAGTCTTGATGTTTGTATCGAGAACTTGAGGAAACATTTGGAGATTGGAAAAGCTTTGTACATACAGTGTACAAAACCTGAGATTTTGACAGCAGCAGAGGAGCAAAAAATCAAGGTGAAGGAAGCTAAGATTCAGAATGAATCTAATCTTCTTTCTAGACCTAATGTAAAAGTAAGTGATGTTGAGAAGAAAGTTAGGAAGTGTTATGATGAAATAAGATCATTGCAAGATGAAAAGAACAAGAAATTGAGAAGATTTGAACTTCTAAGAGAGCACACGTCTATGAAGTTGAGCATTATTGAGGAACATTTAAAAGAATGTCTTACTACTAAGACATCATTTTAGAAATTTAATTTTGAGAACCTTCAAGCTTGTCAAATAGAAGCTTATGGATTAAGCACACTTTTGAATGTGGCAGATTCTATCAGAAAGTCATGGGAGAAAGAGTTTGAAGCCATGAAAGTAAATTTTGTAGATTGTGTTGCAAGCCTACCAGCTTTGCAATAAGTAAATGGAGGTATAATTTTTTTTTTGGGTTACAATTTTGTAATCCTCCCTACTTTATTTTGTCATTGTTGTCAAAGGGGGAGTGATTGTAGTAGAGCAAAAAATTGTTATGTATATGAGGATTGATACTCTTAGGGGGAGTATTGTATGAATTTTTGTATTAGAAAGTATATTTTCAAGAGTTATAAGGATAGTATACATATTCTATACTATGGCCAGAATTTTGTTATACATTTTGAGATTTTGACTTGTACACTTAGCCAATTTTCTCATATGTTGCCACCAATGAAAAAGGGGGAGATTATTGGCAATTTGGCTGAAGTGAGTATATAGATGTTGTCATTATGGCAACATATGATCCACATTAAGAGTGCATAGGTCAGAGAGAAAGTATGGTAGATCACAATGCAAATTTGTCTAAGTGTGAGACAGTGTTTTCACAGTGTACCAGGATACAATTTTGGTTTGCGACATTGACTGGAGCAAGTTCAGTGCTTGTGCACTTGAACATAGATTCTATGATGGCTAATAATGACCCATCTTAGAGTGAAAATCAGTACAAAATGTATGGAATTAGTTATGGTAGTTTTACCGAAGACAATGTTAAGCCGACAAGTCAAAATAAGAAGACAAAATTGGTAAAGAGTTAAGGGATTATTTTGTTTACCAAAATAATGACTTAACAATATAAAGGGAGGACATCCTATATGTTTACCCTTAGATAATGATATATGGAAGTCGACCATGTAAAGTTATTAGCCTTAATAACTTGTATATATGTAATTGTAATTGTAAGAATGAATGAGAAGTGAAATATGGTGATGATATGATATGATGTGAATGTAAGAGTAGTGAAGAAGACATTGATGCAAGAAGTATAAGGTTATGTACCTTAATCCATTTTTGTAATCAGTATACATTTTATATTACTTGTTTGGGCAGTGGGCTCATCTTGTAATCAGATTTTGTATCTACAACTCCTAACAGGGTTGAGGCTTCTAACAAGGCCTATAGTCCCTTAACCAGGACTGATACACTATACATATGTAACAGACTCCTAACAGGGTCAACATCCTTAATAGGATACTTTTGATTAGTGGATCTTTGTGGGTACCATCCCCACTAGGGTTTTCCTTTGGCCAAGGTTTCCTCGAGAACATATCATGTGTTATGAGTTCTTTATTGTTATGCATATTGTTTAGTTTCTTATGTTATGCATGTATAAAGATAATCTGTTATATCCATAATTGGGAAAAAGATAAAGTTTGTAGAATAATGATTCACCCCCCCCTCTCAGTATTCCCTATTTCTAACATGAATCACTACAACAACCAGAAATGGAATCATCCATTGACTTTGATTGCTTATCTAATCTAGTACAACCAAGTAAAATTTTCCACATACAAATAATCTCAAATTTAGTACTTTATCATAAATATTTAGTAAACTAATGTCCTCATTATGTTTATATCATTATAGGCCATGTTTTTGCTGTTATTGCACCTAAAGATAATGAAGAAGGGACAGATTATTATTTGTGTCTTTGTGTTGAGGCAAAAAAGAAATTGGATCACTTAGTTATCGATGGTGAAGAATTAGAATACCCTATAGGAGTAGTGGTTGTAACTAGTACATAGCTTAGACAGTATGCTATGAAGAACCCTAGGTTGTGGTTGTTCAAGGATTGGGAGACACACATAAAGATTCTTCATTATTCAAACCTCGCCGTTGTATCAAATGTCCACTTGATCAAATATGGGGGAAGACTACATAATAAAACTCTTTGGAAGGTTCATGAGTCAGACCACAAGGCAATACTTGAGACAATCAAGGGTAGGTCAAATCTAATTGGTTCATTGGACTAAATAGAGATACAAAATATTATAACATGTCAAATTTATATAGCACTGTAAATTTCAGACTATAAATTGCTCATGCATTACCCCGTATGTTTAATGGGAAGTTTGTAATATTTAATGACAACCTTTGTCTTCTATTTTTTGGGGCAATACCAGAAGTTTTTCTTTGCTCAACTCTTTCCTCCGGTGCTCCTATTGAGCTGAGTTGTAAAAATATTTCTCATTATTAATAATAAAAAACTTTATGTTGTTATGCCAATGACTTGCAGGAACATAATACTTGGAAGGCCATGGAAGAGCCTTAAGGAACCTCTTCAAATGGTGATCAAACTATTTGAATGCCCTTTTTCAAGTTGCATAACATATGTCAAAAAAAAGACTATGTATTTTAGAAAATCACACCTTAAATTTGCTGATTCATGTTTCCCAACTAGGCCTAATAGGCTCAATTAACAAAGCATCCCTATTAAGGACTCACTCCTAAACCTTGCCACTTTCAACAATGTCTTAAAATGACTCTAATTAGAGGATTCTACCATCAATTTGAATATTTGACACTTCTAGATGTAAAAGCCCCAAATTTGTCCCAAAACCCCCTAGAAACTAGGGCTCACCCAATTTCTCATCTCCTAGCACCATAGAAACTGAACCAAAGTTGATTCACCATCATTTGACCATCCTATGATGGATTCATGCATAAAATACCCCCCTCCAAAGGCTAGAACATCTACTAATGTACCCTTGCACCATTTTCATGACCCTTATGCACCCTTCAAACTCATCAAACTCCTTCAATCACTCTCAACTTGCAAAATCTTATTCTTTCTTGCATTTCCAATGTTAGAATACTAAGTTACAAGGTTTTGATCCATCCCCAAGTGACAACAAATACATAAAGGGGATGGATCAATGAATTTACATCTTTAATCAATTGTCAAACTGTGCTTGTACAGGACAGTCAAAACAAATAGAAGTTAAAACCCTAAAAAATGATTTTAGGCCTTGTTTATTACATAAAATGGCTTTACATGCCATGTCACATCTGATAAAATGACCCTTGGTCATGTTCTTCACTCTATCCTCCTTAGGTCCTCCAGGTGACCCTCATGTGTTCTTAGGTGCCCCTGCACCATAGAAAATCTTGTTTGTAAATGGACCAATATTTTCCAACCTTAAATTATGTTTTAAGAGTCTAGGATGGGTCATGGGATAAATACAAGGCATTAGGAATCATTTAGAAAGGGTTAATTATACAGTGAGGGTTTGATCTTTACACCCTCCAATGGATTTTTCATGAGATCTCCTTTTCAAGATTGAGTCTCTAAAGATGGTAGAATCCTTTCCAAGTCTTAATTCAAGTTTCCCAAACCCTTGTCTCTCTTCCAAATGCTGCCTCAATCCATGCTTCCTAACCGGGCTTGTCTTTGCTCGCCTAGGGCTTGCATGCAAAGACACTTTACCAGACCTTTTCCAAGGTTCCAAAATGATATAGATGGTATCTAAGGCTTATATCTAAATGTATTTGATAGGTTTTAGGCTTCTTGGCAATACCCACTATACCCAACTCTCCAATCTTTCCCAAACTGTCTAGAGGCCTAATTGCCATGTCTAGTAGCCCTGCAGTGAAGGAAAATGCCACTTATCTCTGAAACTTTCCAAAGGACTAATCAAAAAAATTAATTTTTTGAGTACCCTTTTCTTAGTAAATTGTCATATCCAAAGTAAATATATGGTTTTTTGGAGAGTGTACTGTTGCTCAGCCCTATGGCTCCAAAAGTGCATGAAAAGTGAGTGATTTAACAAAGGAACTATATGAAATAATTAACCCCAAGACTTTAAACTATTGAAAGTGTCTTATTATGTCATAAAACTTCTAAATACCAAAGGAATTATACTCTAACCTCCTATAACCCCAAAAAACCCCAAATTTGGTCTCTTCAATCCCTTAAACCAAGGTTTTCTCAAATCGGTGCCCTACAATCACTTCTAGGTTCAAACAGTTATTGATTAAACTTTAAATGAACAATATAAGATGATCCAAATCATCAAATATCCCTATCCTTAAGACCAATCTTCTGGTGCTATACCCTTGCCATGAAATTCAATGTATTTTCCACCATTTGCTAACTGTGATCACTTCTTCTTTCACTTGTCTACACACCAAAGCATTAGATTTGTATTGTACATGTTAGATATTCTCATTCCATCAAAATATTCCAACAAAACCTAACCTAGAGCAGTAGAAAACTTGGTAACAGCCTTACTTCCTTCAGAAGTAGCATGCCTAGCCAGCTCTCTAGGAAGAACAAACTTGACAGCAATCTCAATTTCTTTGGAGGAAAGTATCATGATCTTGTTATATTTTAGAAGAGAATCATCCTCATGATTAATCTTATTAAAAATATCAATCATGAAGCTCTCCATGATATCCATGGCAGCACTGGATATTCCCTTTGAGGGATGCACTTGTTTCAACACCTTGTATATAAACATCTTGTAACTTTCTACACTTCTCTTCCTCTTCTTCTTATTCTCAGATTTCATGGCTTTGACTATTGAATCCTTTGTGGGATTGAACATCACTTTCTTTGCTTTTCTCTTCTTTGGAGAAGCCTTTACTTCATTCTCTCATTTCATACCCTCTGCTTTAATAGTTGTGGAAGCCCTAGAAACTTTTGGAGCCATGGATTTTATACTTGTATGAACAATTAACTGGAATTTTTTGCAAGTTAAGTTTCTTAGAATTCTCAAATTCCTAGGTATGGGATTGGATCAAGGAAGCTTCAGGGAGATCTCTGAGGAATCATACATGCCATTCCCTTCTGCTAGGATCCACAAGAGTCACCATTGTTCTTTCTCTTGGTAATTTGAGTTTATCTACAAATGTGTTTAGTGTTGTCTATAGAACAAATTTTCACATAAAATAAGCAACATTACCTTAAGAACCATCTAAACACTGTTATTAAAAAACACATAACAAAACATATAACCCCAAAATATCCTTTGGACAATAATAGATATGCTTCTTGAACCCCTATCACCGCCGACGACTCTGGGCCAAAGTGTCCCTCAAGGTCTCTTAAGCATGAAATTGAAAATCTTTGTGGGGTCATATCTTAGAGCTCGTACAAGGTAGCATTAATCTATTAGTTTTTATGGGACCATGTTGCTAGGGCCTACAAAAGCCTATCTCAGTTTTCAGAGATTCAACTTTGTTTAAATTTGGCAACACATTCTCAGTCGATGTCAGAATGCACAATGTTCCTTAGTTCAAATGGCCAACGTTGCGTATCCTTCCAAATGTCAGTCATAGCATGGAACCATCTATTCCAATAGCTATGAATGGCTGGGTAAATGCTATTGGAAACCTCATTCACCATGCATAGTCATTCGATCACCGCCGATGACTCTGAGCCAAAGTGTCCCTCAAGGTTGCTTAAGCATGAAATTGGTGATCTTTGCGGGGTCATATCTCAGAGCTCATGTGAGGTAGCATCAATCCATTAGTTTCTATAGGATCATGTTGTCAGGGCCTACAAAATCCTATCTCACTTTTCAAAGATTCAACTTTGTTTAAATTTGGCAACACATTCTTGGTCGATGCCAAAATGCACGTTGTTCCTCAGTTCAAATGGCCAACATTGCGTATCCTTCCAATCATCAGTCATAGCATGGAACCATCTATTCCAATAGCTCTGAATGGTCGAGTAAATGTTAGTGGCAACCTCATTCACCATGCACAGTCATTCAATCACTGCCGATGAATCCGAGCTGAAGTGTCCCTCAAGGTCACTTAAGCATGAAATTAGTGATCTTTGCAGGGTCATATCTCAGATCTCATGCGACATAGCATTGATCTCCTAGGTGCTACAGGACCATGTTGTCAGGGCCTACAAAATTTTGTCTCAATTTTCAGAGGTTCAACTTCGTTTAAATTTGGCAACACATTCTTGGTCGATGTCAGAACGCACAGTGTTCCTTAGTTCAAATGGCCAACATTGCGTATCCTTCCAATCATCGGTTGTAGAAACCAACCATCTATTCCAACAGCTCCAAATGGTAAGGTAAACACTAGTGGAAACCTCATTTGCCACACATAGCTATTCAATCCCTACCGATAACTCTGGGCTGGATTGTCCCTCAAGGTCACTTAAGCATGAAATTGGCAATCTTTGCAGGCTCATATCTTAGAGCTCATGTGATGTAGCATTAATTTGTCAGGTTCTACGGGACCATGTTGCCAGGGCCTACAAAAGCCTATCTCAATTTTCAAAGATTCAACTTCATTTAAATTTGGCAACACAGTCTCAGTCGATGTCAGAATGCACAGTGTTCCTCAGTTCAAATGGCCAATGTTACATATCCTTCCAACCATCGGTCGTAGCAACAAACCATCTATTCTAATAGCTCTAAATGGCTAGGTAAATGTTAGTGGCAACCTCGTTCACCATGCACAGTCATTCGATCCCTGCCGACGACTCCAAGTGGAAGTGGCCCTCAAGGTCACTTAAGCATGAAATCAGCAATCTTTGTGGGGCCATATCTCAAAGCTCATGCAATGTAGCATCGATCTGTCAAGTGTTACAAGACCATGTTGCCGAGGCCTATAAAATCATATCTTAGTTTTTAGATATTCAACTTCATTTAAATTTGGCAACATGTTCTCAGTCGATGTCAAAATGCATAGTGTTCCTCAGTTCAAATGGCCAACATTGAGTATCCTTTCAACCATCGATCGTAGCAATGAACCATCTATTCCAACAACTCCAAATGGATGGGTAAATGCTAGTGGTAACCTCATTCACCATGCATAGCTGTTTGATCCCCACCGATGACTCTAGGCTGAAGTGTCCCTCAAGGTCGCTTAAGCATGAAATTAGTGATCTTTATGGGGTCATATCTCAGAGCTCATGCAAAATAGCATTGATCTGTTAGGTGATACATGACTATGTTGTTGTGGCCTACAAAAGCCTATCTCAATTTTAAGAGATTCAACTTCATTTAAATTTGGCAACACATTCTTAGTCGATGTCAGAACGCACAGTGTTCCTCAGTTCAAACGGCCAACGTTGCGTATCCTTCCAACCATCGATCATAGCAATGAACCATCTATTCCAACAGCTCCAAATGGCTAGGTAAACACTAGTAGAAACCTCATTCACCATGCACAACCATTCAAACCCCGCCAATGACTCTGGGCTGAAGTGTCCCTCAAGGTCACTTAAGCATGAAATCAGTGATCTTTGCAGGGTTATATCTCAGAGCTCGTGCAAGGTAGCATCAATCTGTCATGTGCCTCAGGACCATGCTGCCGAGGCCTACAAAATCATGTCTTGGTTTTTAGAGATTCAACTTCATTTATATTTGGCAACACATTCTCGGTCAATGTCAAAACTCACAATGTTCCTCAATTCAAATGGCCAACATTGTGTATCTTGCAAACCGTCAGTCATAGCAATGAGCCATCTATTCCAATAGTTCTAAATGGTCAGGTAAATGCTAGTGGTAACCTCATTCACCATGCATAGTCATTCGAACCCCGCTGATGACTCCAGGCCGAAGTGTCCCTCAAGGTCCCTTAAGGATGAAATTAGTGATCATTGCGGGGTCATATCTTGGAGCTCATGAGATGTAGCATCAATTCATCAAGTGCTATGGGACCATGTTGCTGGGGCCTATAAAAGCCTATCTTGGTTTTCAGATATTCAACTTTGTTTAAATTTGGCAACACATTTTTGGTCTATGTCAGAACTCACAATGTTCCTCAATGCAAATGGCCAACATTGTGTATCCTGCAACACCATGGATCCAAATCATTGTTACATAAATCTCTAGGTACATTGTAGTACAACATGTTAGATGACTGGAAGCCATAGTGCCAAGAAATAAATAGAAAATTTAAAGTGAATCCACTATTTTGTGTCAAAAAATGACTTAGCAAGTCCACTATTTCTTTAAGACTATAAATTGATCTATCTTCTGTGCAATTTTTGTTAATTTTATTGTTTATTCATAGTACTTGTTCTTTTTTCACTAAATTTCTGATGGTTTTGAAAACATTTCCTTTTGTTATAGCATAGTATATTGGTTCTTTTATGTTATTTCTTCTTATCATTAATAAAAAAATTTCTCTATTCTTGATTTTAGAATTGATGGGAAAACTTCAACATCTGAAAGACAACAATGAATCAAGAACTTTAATAGCACAGGAAGCACCATATTTACTTTTCTTATTTCAACTTAGGCTGGTGACCTTGGGATCAATTTGGTATGTCTTTCTTGATGTAGTCTAAGATTCTAAATATTAATTTTAACTCATTTGATGTGAATGTATATGATATGTAGGTTGTACTTTACAAAGTGTTTTATGATTATCTAATTTCAACTTATTATATGATGCAGCTGAGTGCTGACACGGTCATTATATATGGTATGTTTTACTCTTCTTTTTTTTATAACTAATGCTTCTAGTGAATCCAAATTTAGTTGTTATAAGGATAAGATGTTAGTGAATGACTTCTTGCTAATACTACTCTTTCACCAGATCCAGATTTCAACCCCTTTGTGGATCTATAGGCTCAATTGTGAGCCCACAAGATTGGCCAAGAGAAAACTATGATTGTATATCAACTGATTACAAAATGTTCAGTTGAGGAGAAAATATTGCAATGATCAAGAAGAAAATTGGCTATGGAAAATCTAGTTATGAATTATGTTCAGAATGAAACTATTAAGGAATTGCATGATATATTACTCAATGGTGCAAGGAATATTCTTGATGAACATGGGATTGCAGCTACATCTATTCAATATACAGAGGAAGATATAGAAAATATTCTTAATAGAGAGATTAATTTGAGAGAAAAGGACATTTCAGAAGAAAATGGTTATCTTGGTGCCATCCAAGGTATGCCAATTACTCAGGATGAAGAGACAAAGCCCATAGTTAATGGGAAAGAGTGGGAAGAGCTTCTTGGACCTATGATAGAAGTTACAGATAAGGAGGAAGAGCTAGGAAGGGGAAAGCGGCAAAGGAAAGAAGTAAGATATGCATGTGAGCCTATGTCAGATGATGATGATGATTACTCACTATCTTCTAGTAGCTCAAGTAGTGATAGAAGCTCTTCAGTGCACATGTATGCTAACATAAAAAATTTAGATAGAGAAGTAACAAGTGTTGTGGAATTATCCACAGAGCAATGTGAAATGAAGCCTCAAATTTGTTCATTAGCAAGCAAAGAATTTGGTCATGCACTTCATTCTAGCACCATAAATATTTCTATTAGAAATACCTATTCATTAATGGCCTTTCATTTACGGGACTTGGGAAACCAAGTTACTCATGTTGGGCATTATCCCTCAAATGTAAGTTCATTGCCACCTTTGGCAAGGCAGTCTCACTCCTCATTTTACAACAAAGGGCAGCTATCTATGGTCCAAGGTTTTAATTTAGCTGACAAGTGGAGAGCTTCTCAAGGTGCTAATCTCTTTCATAGAGAGGTTCTTGATCCATCTCAAGCTTCTTGATTATGTGACCAACTCCTTGGAGGCCCACAAATAGACCCATTGATTTCCCAAATTGGTCTCCTGTCAAAACTCATAGTGTTCCTTAGTTCAAATGGCCAACATTGTGTATCCTGCTAACCGTCGATCATAAAAATGAACCATCTATGCCAACAGCTCTGAATGGTCAGGTAAATGCTAGTGGAAACCTCATTCACCACGCACAACCATTCGATCCATGTTGATGACTCTAGGCTGAAGTGTCCCTCAAGGTTGCTTAAGCATGAAATCAGTGATCTGTGTGGGGTCATATCTCAGAGCTCATGTGAGGTAACATCAATCTATCAGTTGCTACGGGACTGTGTTGTCAGGGCCTACAAAATCCTACCTCAATTTTTAGATATTCAATTTCATTTAAATTTGGCAACACATTCTCCGTCGATGTCAAAACTCATAGTGTTCTTCAGTTCAAATGGCCAACGTTGTGTATCCTTCCAACTGTTAGTCGTAGCATTGATCTGTCTATTCCAACAACTTTGAATGGTCAGTTAAATGCTAGTGGAAAACTCATTCGCCATGCACAGTCATTTGATCCCCGCCAAAGACTCCGAGATTAAGTGTCCCTCAAGGTCACTTAAGCATGAAATCAGTGATCTTTGTGGGGTCATATCTCAGAGCTCATGTGAGGTAGCATAGATCTATTAGTTGCTACGGGATCATGTTATCAAGGCTTACAAAAGCCTGTCTTGGTTTTTAGAGATTCAACTTCATTTAAATTTAGCAACACATTTTCGGTCGATGTCATAATTCAGTGTTCCTTAGTTCAAATAGCCAATGTTGCATATCCTTCCAACCTTCAATCATAGCAACAAACCATCTATTCCAACAGCTCTGAATGGCTGGGTAAATTCTAGTGGAAACCTCATTCGCCACGCATATCCGTTCAATCCCCACCGACAACTCCGGATCGAAGTGTCCCTCAAGGTTGCTTAAGCATGAAATCAATGATCTTTGCAGGGTCATATCTTAGAGCTTGTGCAAGGTAGCATTAATTCATCAGTTGCTACAGGACCATGTTGTCAGGGCCTACAAAATACTACCTCGATTTTCAGAAATTCAACCTCATTTAAAATTGGCAACACATTCTTGGTCAATGTCAGAACTCATAGTATTCCTCAATTCAAATGACCAATGTTGCGTATCCTTCCAACCATCACTCATAGCATTGATCCATCTATTCTAATATCTCTAAATGGTTGGGTAAACTCTAGTGGAAAACTCATTCACCATGCACAGTCCTTCGATCCCTGTCAATGACTCTGGGCTGAACTATCCCTCAAGGTCACTTAAGCATGAAATCAGTAATCTTTGCAAGGTCATATCTCAGAGTTTTTGTGAGGTAGCATCAATCCATTAGGTGCTATGGGACCATGTTTTCAAGGCCTACAAAATCCTATCACAGATTTCAGAGATTCAAGTTCATTTATATTTGGCAACACATTCTCAGTCAATGTCAGAACTCACAGTGTTCCTCAGTTCAAATGGCCAACATTGTGTATCTTCCAAACTGTCAGTCATAGCAACAAACCAACTGTTCCAATAGCTCTGAATGGCTGGGTAAACACTAGTGGCAACCTCATTCGCCATGCACAGTCATTCAAACCCCACTGACAACTTTGGGTCGAAGTGTCCCTTAAGGTCCCTTAAGCATGAAATCAGTGATCTTTGTGGGGTCATATCTTGAAGCTCGTGAGAGCTAGAATCGATCCATTAGGTGCTACGAGACCATGTTTCTGAGGCCTACAATAGCCTATCTTAGTTTTTAGAGATTCATGTTCATTCATATTTGGCAACACATTCTTGGTCGATGTCAGAACTCATAGTGTTCCTCAGTTCAAACGGCCAACATTGTGTATCTTTCAAACCATCGGTCGTAGCATCGAACCGTTTGTTCCAAAAAATTTGAATGGCTGGATAAATTCTACTAACAACCTTTTTTGGCACACATAGTCATTCAAACACCACCAATGACTCTGGGGCAAGTAGTAGGATGAGTGCAAATATGTATTCTAGTGTTTGTCATTAACAATTAGTCAGTTAGGGGATAATTAGTAGTTAGTTTGTAAAAGCATAAGGTTGCACATCCACATTCACCATATTAATCTTATTAATAAAAGAACTCTTTCCAATATTAGGGTACCCACATATCAAAATAGGCCCGGTATTGGGGACAATAGATGAAAACCTCACCATATGATGCCTCACCTATTCGAGGTCATGTCTTTATATTGTGATTGTCTCATGGAATAGGGAACACACCAATGAATATAAATGTTTGATTCCATGTGATCTTGGATAGGTTGTGACATAGAAATATTGTCTTATATTATATTTATACATTTATGCATTCATTTCATTACTTTTGTTATTATTACAGTCAAGGAATAGACTATTATTGAGGATAGTGACTGGCATTTTTAGCACAGTCAACAAGTTAAACATACATCAATAAACATACAAGCATAAATATAAGGCATGGGAAATTTAAAAATCATAAGACATCCACATAAACATAAATTAGTATACATCAATACACCAAACACATGAGTTACATACCTAACACATAAAATATATATATTCGTAGGACATGAAGCCAAATATATATGTCCAATAATGTCATACATTGAATATATTCAATATAGTTAAACTAGCGTCCTCAAAGCCAAATGGATGTACAACGTATCACTTATACAATATACAAAAAATATGTCCATTAATTCCATATAGGCATACAGTTCATATCCCTAATCTAGTCCTTTCCTGCTAGGGGAAGAAAACAAATCCCAAGCTATCTTCTATCGTCGTGTCGATGGAGATGCGGTGGATGTTGTAGTCTTCCAAGTGCACTCACTTGTCCTCCTATCTAGACTCTTCTGTAGCTCGAGATGATAAAAAAAATTTAAGCATCAATAACTAATATACATCAAAATTGAATTATACAATGACATAAAATTGAATATTCTCTTACCGCTAGCAAATAGTCACTATTTTCATCCACCGAAGGCACATGCTAGCGATCTGGAGTAATAAGTCCCTACAAAAATGATCAAAATAATAATTAAAATACATACATGAATATCATTATAAAATTCAATACAAACTATTAAAATAAAAATTAAAGTTAAGTGATTTCTTTCATACCTTAGGCAGTGCTTCAGAACTAGCTACTACTGCAGCTACTCCACGATCCAAAGTATCATAGACAGAAGGAGGAGTCTCTGATGTCAAAAGTTGAAAATGAAACAAAAAATTTATTATGCAGTTATCAAGATTACATATATTTTTTACAACCCTACTAATGAGTAAATGATACCTTTGTGAAGGTTCCACCGCATCCTTCGATGTCCGGTGTGCGGTGTCGAAGTTGAAGCTCCAACATTCAACTAGTGCACATGTACATGGAAAATTATAAGATAACCATTCATATAAGAATGTACTACTGACATGTTAATTATAATGCATTATTACATATATACCTGTGGACTCAATGGTGACCTCACAAACCCAGGTGAAAGAATGTGATCATCGTGCCTTTGGATTTTGATCATAATTTGTCTAGTAATTTAGTCATTCATTCATTTATTAATTAAATATAATCAATTAAATCAAATTAACATAAAAATAAAGATACCTCAAAGAAAGTGGCATGATGCCCTTTGTTGTCTGTTGTGAATGTCGATGGTCCACCAGTGAACGTCTAATGCACATGCATAATAAGTTATGATAAAATGATTCATATAATTACATAATAATCAAATATGTTAATTAAAATGTTTTATTCGATACAGACTTGTGGAATTTATGATGATGTGTAGAAGGGGACATCAGGATCATTGCCACTTCTACTACCACCACCACTAACACTCTTGCTCTAAATTTTCATCATAATCAATAGATACTAAATTAAATAGTTATTCTTTTATAAATGAAATATAATCAAAGAAATTTAATGAACTTGGAAATATTTACATGTGTGTCAATGCCAAATGTCATATTTAGAAAGCTATCAATCATCATTCCAGGATTCACTTCCTCTCTCTCACTAGTACCAAATGTGTAGATGCATCCACATGATTGACAAATATGCTCCCTCGAGGATTGACCATGGTCACCCTCAACTAAAGGAGTGGCACATTGAATGAGAGTCTGTGTCAGAGCACTAATCATGCCTAGTGTGTCTTCCTCTACATGTTCCTTCACAACGAAAGGAATAGTAACATGATCCACCTGTTGCTTGCCAATAGGAGCCCTAGGTGTGTTAGGGTCACGATGTGCCCCCGCTCAATCAAATGATGACCCCCCTCCTCTACCCTGAGAATCCAAAATGTCAAAATAATTTGGCACCTCCTTGAGTAAAAACTCACAATAGAGTTTCCTCAAGAAATATATAGGAACCTCATGATCGTTACAAGGAGGTCAATCAAAGACCATCCACCATCTCTCCCCAAAAAAAAATTTAATGTCTTCATTTAAGCACCAATGAATTGGGAACCTCCTTGTTGTAGTTCTAAGAGTATCTGTGTCCCCTGGTTTTTTAAATAGCTTGCAAATGTCATCTTTTGTGATTTTTTTCTTTTTTATGTCTGCATAAGATAATTTATTTGCATAATATTTATTTTTTTCTTCTCTTTTATCCCTCCATAAATTAATTTTCCCACTAACCGAGCTTACGTGGGTCAAGATTTCTTCTGATGATTTTGCAAGTCTTTCCCTTCCGGGATTTGTACCACTAGAATCTTTTAACCTATTAATTAAAGATTCTAATTCTTTTTACCCTCTTTCAATTTGGTTCGTCAAATTTTGTTGTGTTCCAAGAGGAGGTTTCTCTATTGGTGGAGGCAATTGAGGTTCATTTTCTTCATTTGTTTCTTCATTCGATTCTTCATGAGGAGACGAAGGGTTTGGTGGAGGGTTTGGTGGAGAGTTTGGTTGAGGGAGATTATTTCTTCCTAACAATTAAAAAAACTAGATTTTAAAATCTTCATTACACAACAAATTTAAACAAAAACAAATTTTAACAAAACAAATTGCAACAAAAACTAAAATTTTAAAACAAATAAGAGGCATGGGCTGTAAAAACACTTACCTCTTCTTTCAGATCGAACTTGACAATGTTGTGGAGCCATTTGATGGATGAATGAATGAAAACAATAGATTTACAAGCCAAAAGAAGAGTGTGCGCGCGCTTGGGAAGCCCTTCTTAGCTGAAAATGTGGGTTTGAGGAAAGAAAAATGAGCTTTCCAACCCGTAGCTTTAGCTAAATAGTGTTTTTTCAAAGCATGTGCACCAAATAGGGTGCACGCACTTTGAAAAATACTAAAAAAGTGTTTTACAAAGTGTGTGCACCCTATTTGGTGCATGCACTTTATTTTGGATTGCCCAAGCCTAAGGCTTGAGCAACCCAAGCCATAGGGTGTACTCCCTATAGGGTGCATGCCCTTTAGTGTGTATGCACTATGCGTGATGGGGGCCAAAAAGAAAAGTGGCATCTTTTTGGTCCCCCATCTTTGTGCACTTACCCATGCTTGACATGTTAATAAAGTATACTCTATCTATTTTAGAGGGTAAACGTAATTATTAGGATTTTGATAATAGCAATTTTTATTGTATTCCTAATTGAATGAAATCAGCACATGATAAATCTTACAGCGACAACAAAATAGACTATACTTGCTGAGTCTCAGCAGATAGTACACTTGCCCATTAAATGGTTTTTGTTACTAAGTTTATACTTATTTTAAAAGGACTGTATCTTTGGCAATTTCAAAGTTCATAATCTGAGAATCATATATACATATTTCTGATTGCAATGAAGAATATACAATAATGATACTAAAATGTGTTAACATTCTGTTAATGCATTTAAGCATCTTTCTTCTTCTTTTTGTCTTGTAATATTTGGATTTTGTTGCATGCGTGAATATATTTCAAAACTGAAAGTTGGATGAATACGAAGTCCTGAAAGTTCATGAACTCTTGAAAGAATTGTAAAGGTTAATCCTTGTTGTTCTGTGCTTCCAATGTCAATTGTTGCTTTTGCAAGAGACAAACCTTGTGATTTTTGTATTGTTAAATCCCATGACATTCGCAGAGGTATTTGATGGCAGAAACCCCTTTTAATTGGTGTGATAGGAATATTCTTTGGATTAGTATCAGCCCAAGCTGGACCAATGTAGTTAATAAATTGAACCACAACTATCAATGGCAATTGAGGAGGATTTTTTCCATTGTTATATACAATAGCTTTGATTTCTCCTATAGCACCATTAACTAGCCCTATCTAGACACAAATTAGTACATAGCATAACTTGTTGCCCTATACATAAAAGAATGTGTGATTGAAGTTGTTCTTCATCTGCATTCGATCTCTCAAAATCTTTTCATTGTTCTACTATTGAAAGAGCCATAGGTTGATGTAGAGATAATAACATACGCTTATTATGAAGAGCTACCATTTCATTAGTTGCCAAAAGGTGTAGTTTAGAATGAAAATCTTCTTGTTCCTCTTTGCTAAGAGCAATACTTGTCTGTGACATGAGTAGATTCCAATCTGCAATTTTTGGTTCTGGATTTATGAGATTTGTAAGAAGAGAATGAAATTATGCTTGAACATCTGTGTTACCAATTTTATGAAAGTTATCCTCTAAAGTGATTACTTTTCTGAATGAGTGCCATAATTGTCCACCATATGAATTTGAAGCATACGTTGGAATATCTTTAACTAGAGAAAGATGACCCAAATCACCAAAGAGAATCATTGAATGACCTCCAAAAAGAATATGGTTGCTATTTGGAAATGCTTCTCTCAATCTCATATCAATTCTTTCAATTAATTTAGGACCAATAAAACTCATTTCATCTATAATAATATATTGAACATAATACACATTTTCTTGTAACTTTACCAGTTGTTGACCTTGTAATTGTACCACCTCTTTGATAAGAATGTGTAGAGCTGAATGAATTGTAGATGCCTTGATGTTAAATGTTGCAACTCCTATTGGTGCAAGAAGTAGAACAAGTGATTGTCCATTGGTTGCTGATTCGGTGAGACTAGCTTTGATTTGAGCAATCAAATGAGATTTCCAGTGCCAACAGTTCCTTGTACAATTAGCTGTAATGGTTGTTGTACAGAACTTGTATGGCTGTGTGAAATAATCATATCATATGCTTTTTGTTGTTGGACATACAATTTATAACAAGATTGTTGATGCATAACTAGATTCTATTGTATGATTTCTTGATTTGATTGAATGAAATTTGTAGCTGTAGCTTTTTGTAAAGGAGTAATATTATTTTGCAGCCAATTATTTCCTAAATCAAAATCTCGGTATCCAAGCATATCTAAATCATTTAAATGTATAGGCATGCCTAGATATAAACAAGATAAAACTTGCCATTCATTTGGTATACTATCTTGCATTGTATTTGGATTTGTTGTAGGGCTTGTAGGATCATCTTCTTCTTCTACATCTGAATGTGTTCTACGTACATGCCATGCATCATATGATCTCAAAAAAATTCCCATTACTCTATTATTCCTTCATCTGATTTTGCAAATTCTACTTCAATATTGCAGAATGGTTTGTATAATAAAAGTTCACTCCAGCAAAAATTTGGATAAGAAATGTCCTCTATAGAAGGAATACTGATAAATCTAGGGGAGACTCTAACTATACAAGCTAATCTTCTTTCTTTCCATTTGTCTTGCATTTGGTTACCTTGAAATGTCCATCTTTGGGTTATGTCAAAGAGAAAATATTTCCAAATTTGTTGGACATGCCATATAATTATCAATTTAGTTATGGCATAAGATTGTTGGCATGTCTAATATAGGTAGATGTTGAAGATTTTTTTGGTTCACATTCAATGATACAAATGTTTTACTACAAAGGGATAAGGGAAGCTTTTTTAGAAGATGGCAAGTTTCTTGGGTACCTATATCACAGTCAACAAGATTTTCAAGAAGCATTCTCTGAAGTGCAACTAGTGCGGGCATTGTACCATTAAAAGTTGAAGATATTCTAGTTAACATTGCACGATATGTTTCTGATTTTTGTTCTGCTTTTGTTGCATATTTTGCTATGTACTTGATAATTGCATCTATTGAAAGAATAAGTTGACAATCTATATTACCTCTCCAAATGGAAAGCATTTGAATGTGATGTAAATTTAGTCAATCATCATTACGTGTTGTTGTATGTTTAGGTTTGACTTTATCTGTAAGTGATAATTTAGATTTTTCTTATGTGGCCCATGGAGCTTTATAACGGCATGAAATAGCATCACCTTTCCTTCTTAAACATGTTTGCAGAGAAAATTTTGTGTGACGTTGAACATGATTAACCAAATCATAGTAATTAGTAGCCACATCTATTGCATATATCATTTTTGTAGTCATCAAATAAGGATCTTAAAGAGATTTGGAAAAGATCCCTTGATTTCTTTGTTGTATGCTTTCTCGATTCCATGCAGATACATATTGGTCTATGTAATCTAAAGCTTTCTGCACTGATAGATCATTATTCCATTCTAAATTTTTAATATCTGGTGCATTTGGCAACTAGATAAACCCATGAATATGTGGAGAACCTCTATTTTTCCATTCAGACCTAATATAAATTTAAGTCAATAAATAAAGATGGAATTCCATAGGAATTAATAAGATTTTAAATAGATTGTTTACCTGTACCAATAGTCAATTGCTCCAAGTAGTTTTTCCAACACTTCCTCTCAAAATTCAGTGAATCTATGATGCATATATATAGCTGTCAGGTCAAGATTTTGAATAATATTTTGTATTCGCCATCTTGTAGCCATAGATGGATTTTTTGGTGTGTTGGATGGCATGACATTATGTAAATAAGGCCATTTGGTATTTGCAAAACTTAGAGTAAAGAAAAGTGTAGGACAACCAACTTGAATAACCATGTCTATTATTTTTGCTCTTCATTGATTCCAAAAAGATCTAGTTCCACATACAAAAGACCCAAATCTCATCAGTTGATCTGCCAATTTATCATCGGGTACATCTGGTAACTTTTGACAAAGATGTGCAATTTTTACAGGGAAAGATCCATCCAATTATCTGTGAACAAACACAGATGCGGTGGCCTAGCTTTGATGACGCATGATAATATTTAATATAAAGTACCAAAATCTTGAATGCTACCCAAATCAGTTATCATAGTACCATAGAAGGTGAAGAGCATAATCATGGAGTTTGACTTCTTTGATACGTGGTTGTTTGAATGCAGCCATTCCATTGGGAAACAAAGTTGGAAATGCCATTACAAATAACCTTCAGTTGTGTATTCATTTATAGGAGGTGTGATAGGAGGTCGTGCAATAGATTATGTTGTTTGACCTTCCCCTAACTGCAATAAAGAATGTATTTCTTTTGTTTCTCTACATGGAATACGTAGATTACAAACAAATGAGCTATTAAATTCTAGACTTTCATCAAACGCATTTTCTTCTATCTCATCTAACATGGATGAGTTTTCTTCAATAGGATGAGTATTTTCCACTGCATTACAAATTACATTTGAAATATCAGTAGATTGCAAAGGCAATGATGCTAATGCATTTTCATCTATTTGTACATCCCTATAGTATGAATCATTCAATGTTTTATATTTCAATTCTTTATAAACATGGGATCTGCTAACATAAAAACTATATTTTTGATTTCCTATACTTTCCTTGTTAACAATGATTATATCCAATGAATCTATTCATCTTGGTAATAATACTGTGATACTGGAAATATTTTGAGGAAAAAAAATAGTATGACCATGATATTTGAGTTGACCACCTTTTGCATATGTAACTTGCAAAATAGGACTTATTTTTGCTATCAGCATTTGTTCAATTTGTGTTAAGATTTTCAAACACAATGGTTGTTCACCTAGATCCATATTGTTCCATTTTGAGAACCGATGGCCATCTTTTTCAAAACTGCATCTGTAGCATATTAAATTTTCATCTGACATGCATATTTTAATTCCAGGATATCTTTCCATACAAATAGAACACTTTCTATAGTTTGAAATACCATCTATCTTTCTACAAAATTCTTTTCTAGCATTGTAATAATTTTTAGAGAAAGGTGAACTAACCATACGATTAGTTGTATTCATGGATGTTGTATGATCTTCAATATAATCAAATATTTCAATCTCTTGCAAGGAAGGATTTTGAAAAGTAGAATTTGGTAGAGGATATGAACTTGGAAGTTCAACTGGTTCTAATTGAGGTGATGTGTTGGAACAAAGTACATTTGATGCAGAAATTGCAAGTTCAATATTTTGAGAGGTTTCTCATCTTCTTTTGTTAATAACTATTTTTTTGGCATTATATCTAGCTCTCTGCATGTGATTTTTGTGGTTGTGCTTAGCTTCTCTTTCATTATTTTCATAATCCATGACTGCATATATAATTGTCTTTTATATCTGTAATAATTGAAAATCGTGAAGTTAAAAACAATATTGACATATGGAAATGTAATGTAAAAAGATTCATGGTAAATTTGGAAATATTTGTTCTTTATAACATCTATGCACTGCATATATAATTATCTTTTATATCTTTAATAATTGAAAATCGTAAAGTTAAAAACAATATTGAGATAAGGAAATGTAATCTATAAAGAATCATGGTAAATTTAAAAATATTATTCTTTATAAGATCTATCCATTATGTATTCACATAAAGTAAATGCCAAATTATTAGACAAGATAGAATAATAATTTAAAATGTCAACATATACTAATATTAAAGTAAATAATATAAATATTTAAACAAATTCACTATACAAGTACTATATAGTTTTAAAAGATCTAAAAACATTTATATATTTCACCAAAAGTAAAACACAATAACATTCAAACATAACACAGTTTATTGTCGAATATACATATATACATAAACATGTGATTAGATATGTTCAATATTACAAGTAAACTATTGTCTTAAGCAAGCTTCAAAGCAAGAACAATTATGCTTTGAGTTTCTTGACCAACAAAAGAAGTTGTTTTGATACTTAAATCAAATACAAACTCAGAATCATATAGATTATCCAAAATTTGTTTATCTGCACCAGGTTCAGCGAGCAATAGCTGAAAATCTTCTGCATCCACACCCAACAAAGCATTTGTAGGGCCTTCAAAGGCAGTAACATTGTGGAGTTCACCTAATGGATTTTGCAAATCCATATTAAGCATGTAGGTGAAATCACATATTGGAATATGAAGACAACATTTTGGACATTCATATGTCCCAGTATGATTCTGAATAACTCTTTTTTTACATTTTTTTCCATTCACAATTTGTGGACATGAGAGATAATAAAAGTTATCCAAATCAAGTCTAGATATTTTTGTTGTTATGCAAACAAGAATCATGGAATGGAAGTCTTTTTTACAAATGGAAGACATTGTCTGTGGATTTGTAAATCTAGCAAGTATTGTTGGCTCTTTAGTCAGATAAATAGAAGATTGATCTTCTCCTATTTCTATACACCATGTCAACAGAGCAGTAGCCTCAGTTAAATTTGGATTGATAACAATACTAGTTGAAAAAATAGTATCCAACGACTTACCAAACCATGAAAGAAAATGACTAGATTTAATTAAAAGAACAATTATTTTTCTTTCCCTGAACAAATTAAGAATTTTTTGTCCTTCATTCTCACAATGATGTCCCATAGAGTCACTTCAATAGAGTAGCTGAATATATCTTTGATACATGTATTACATTTTTTTATTTCTGTACCATTTTTTTTCCTAATGGTACTTGAGGTACTGATAGAAACAACAATTCCAACCACATCTACTAGTGAATTAATAAGAAAAGTTTCAAGAGATTCAATGCTTTTGATATGGTAATCATGTTCGGGAACTGAAAATGGAACACATGTCGAAGGTATGATTGTTGAAGAACTTTGAAGAACTATTTCATATGGATTGGTAGAACTACTAAATTTTGTATTTACAACTTTTACAGAACCGTTAGAGATCAAATAAAGATTATTTGATTGAATAATATCATATAAATTATCAACCAATTCATTGAAACAAGTTATATGTATACTAGATCCTTGTTTTTCTATAAAGTCAAATCTGAATACTTTACCCTCTTTAGAGGCTTTTTTGAAACAATGGACAGGTGTTTTTTCTAAGGCACAACCCTCAATAGTCCATAACTTGTGGTATGGGTTCAGGAGTTTTATGGGAATTATGTTACATGAAGAAGCATCTAAAACATCATGACTGCTAGATGATGCTATCTATATAGTACCTTGTACTATAGGTACTGGAGATCCAATAATGTCTCCATTATTTCACACTATATGCAAATTATCAATTAGGATAGCCCTACAAGTAGAAAGAAAATACATATTTAATAAAGTTTTATAATGGAATTTTCATAAGTACAATAAAATATAGTAAGATAATTGGCATACATGTAATTGTGGAGTTGCTTGCAAGAGTATTCTTTGATGCAAACAATGGAACCTTTAACTAAAGCCTTCTCTACTACAAGTGTGTTAAATTATTCAGGCAAAAGGGCAAAGTGTGTATGCACACCATCAAAAAGTTCCAAATGATATTTTGTACTTGTAGTATGATGTTGTTCAATAGAATGTAATGATAGAATTTGAAAACATGGTTCCTTGATGAAAATACCATCCATTATATGACTAATTGCTCATGTTGTTAGTAAGGCCATTTTTGTTACCTATTTAATGGAAGATAGTCTGATGTCAATAATCAAAACTGTTAGAATAACTAAGAGGTGGGTGAATCAGTTATCCATAGTCCCAAATACAAAATGTATATCCAAAAACAATTTAAATAGATTTTTGCAACTCGGTAACATAAAATAGTAAACTATCTATGCTTTTACCGATTACCAATTAATAACTTATAGTAACTACTGATCAAATCAAATATGCAACATGTAAAGTATGATATCCAACAATCATCACAATCAACACATAACATGAGAGAATTAACATGGAAACCCTGTAAAGGGAAAAACCACCTGGGACCGGTAACCCAAAAATTGTTCACTCTTCTAAAGTGAGCTCAGTGAAGAGCCAACCTTGTTAAAGGTTACAAAACACATTGTAAGGTGTGACCTTGTTAGAGGATTTAACACTCACCGTTATCATCCAACCAACATTCACTATAGGGTTGATAGGATAACAAAAGTACATTCTATGAATGACATTACAAGAATTTCTAGCCTACTTAGTTAAGAGATTTATCTAATTAAAATGGTTAAATAGTAACAGTAGGTGATCTGATTACAATACAACTTCTTTTGCAGATGTACAGATCTATATTATTCTCATTCAAATCCTCTGATCAATATATCAATTCTATTCAAAAATATTCAGTAACTTACTATCTCTCGGTTATAGCTTTTTGACACTCAATAATCTCTGCAGTTCGGTTCTCCTTAACCAGTTTAATTAGGCATGCATGAATCTTTTTCACATGATATCTCTACAGTATTCTTTCCTCTAGCATAAGTTTCATTATGAAACCCTAGTCTCTTAAATAGACAAGTAAACCATTTTTCTTTTCATCCATCAGATTTTGCCACTTAATCTCCTTCGTTGATTTTTTTGCTTAAACCTTCCTCAGCTGATGTGTCAGTAACACATTTCAATTCTATCCTTTAGATCTTTCTTGAATTTTTATAGCCATTGATCTCATAACAAACTTTATCTTTCCACCTCGTGATCATACACTTTACAGCTCATCAACTTTTGTCAGCTAAACTAATCATTTAGTTCTTTTGTACATTCTCGGTTAACAAAGAAATGCGTTAGTGAATACAAGCTCAGTTTATACTGTGCTCGGTATACACTACACTGCTCGGTGTATATTGTAATGCTTCATTAACTGACGACACTGCTTTGTAACATTTTTCTCCCAACTTCATAACAAATTAATGAAACATAATCAAGTCAACAATATGAAGTCATAGACTCATCAATAAGTTACCAAAGGTATTCCTTATCCTCATCTATCATATCCATCTTCCTCCTTATAGATAACTTGGTTCTTCATCTTTCTCTTCTCTTTTACATATGTGTTAGATATTTTCAAATCTATGATAAGTACTGTCAAAACTAGTTAACATCAATGACAACATAAAACTGATTCAATTATCTTACATAACAGTTTAGTGCATGGTGATCTCTAATCACTTGAAGTTCTTCAATCATGTTCTGAATCAGTTGTAGTTCATCAATCTCTCCCTTTGGCATTGATGGAAACTCAAGTAATATGAATTATACCATACACATACCAAACATGTATTCTACAATTTTGTAAACAAATGTTGTAGCTCGATAAGCTCTCCGTTAGCTTAATATGTTTAATCACTACGTTACATAATAGCATTGCAAGTGCAAACTATTGTCTGCAGATATGATCTTTGTAGTTCTTAGATTCCTTCTATTTATCTCTCCCTTTATCTTCTCAGATTGTCTCTCCCTTAGATAGTTGTTCTAGTATTCTCCTCAGTTATCATATTTTTTATCTCTCCCTTTGACAACAATGTCAAAGAAACACATAAACATATAGCTCTGTGTAATACCCCAAATATGGGCTTTAGGTTCATTAACCTCTTACATCAACAAATCGATCAAAATTGACATCAAAGTCCTAACCTAAGGCACATCTGCACATTACTTTATCAAAAACCTAATTGATTATCTTAATTCTGCATCGGGGAATATTCCTAATTTATCATAATTATCTTTAATTGAATTATTATTTGGTGATAAATCCTATTTATCCTAAAGTTTGATTAATTGAATATTCTAAATATTTAATTAATTAGATTTAATTCTGCCACTTAATTATTTAATTAGATTTAATTGCATTTATTCCTAAATTATATTATTTAACTTTGACAATAAATCAAAATTCCTACAAACAATCAATTGAATATTTATTTAATTGATTTAAAATCAAAGTTGTCAAATTTAATGATTTAATTGGAATAAAGTTTGATTTAATAATTGATTAACCCATAAATTAATTATTTTAATTCAAAATCAATTAAGTGGAAAATATATCACTTTATTTATTAAATTAATTCATATTAAATCATGCACAATCAAAAAAGTAGTCAACTAGAAATTAACAATCAATTTTAAATTTAAACTTAGCATCTAATGATGAGTTGAAATCTGATCTAAACTCTATTTTGAGATAAATCTGCTTTTGCATGATTTTATGAGTTTATTTACTCTTAATTTCTTGTTAACTCAAAAATCAACCTGAGTTTATCAAGAGTGATTTATGGTTTTTCTTATGCATCCTCAAACCCTAGATTTCTATAAAATCAAGGTTCAGCTCTTCACAATTCACCGACCTCGAATTTGCGATTGAAGGATTAAGCACTTGCGATAGGCGATTTGTGAGATCTTTCATTGTTGGTCATAGTTTTTCATAGATTTTCATATCAATTCATATCATTCTTAGATTAAATCTTCATATCATTTCAATTCAATTCTAGCTTAGATTCATACAGTTTTTCATCATATTGCATACAAAATTCAAAAAAAAAAGATTAATTTGCATTCATATCCTTTATTTCATTTGCATTCAAATCCTTCATTTAGGTGTTGCATTGTCACTGATCTCAGTCTGATCTAAGAATACATACTCGCATCTACTAGAAGGTAGTAAATTGCCTAGTTAGCTTAGTTTAAATTACTTGCAAGATTTCAATTTTGGCTAACCTCTAATGTTTTACTAAAGTGTTGTGTCCGCAGCTAGGTACAATTTTCATACACATTTATGGCACCCACTGTGGGGCCCTAAAACGGGTTTTCATTTCACTTCTATCAATTTCTATCTATTTTCTGTCATTTTCTGATCAACCTTGTGATTTGATTCTCTGTTTGTACAATTTTCATATGAGTTTTGTCAGAAACTCGTGCTAAGAGCTTCTGGGTGTCGTACAACTTTTGACATTTTTGAGGCTCATTTCAGCAACTGCAAATCATTGTTTGAGAGTTGCATTGTCATTTGGTAAGACACCCACTATCATATGAGTTTTCAGACTGGCATCTAGGAGGTAACCCACTGTCGTATGAGTTTTCAGACTGTCATCTGGGAGGTAACCCACTATCGTATGAGTTGTGATACCAAGATTTAATTGTCATTTCAAAATTTTAGGCAATTTTTCAGATTTGATTTTCAGATTTGGACTAACAGCTAACCCTAACAATTGAGATCTTTTGTTTATGACTGATATTTGCTAAGTCTAATTGGAAAAGTGCAAGAAAAATTGCTAAAACAAGTAAAATCTACTAAGCGTGTTGTGAGGAACTCAAGTATTCTTCTCAATCTGATAACACTTCAATTTGGACATAAAATGAACTCTCACATGTCAAGCTTGTGTGACTTTTCTTGCTTTCATATCATAAAATTCATTTTGAGCTATAAAATGAACATAGATTTGCTTTCTGCATATCTATTAAACATAGTAAATAGGCCCTATGAATAGTATTTGTGGATGATCTTGAGAGAGTGGGATTCTTTCACTTGTTCATGCATGTGAAGCTCTTCTTGACGAAGGATCCCCTTGTAGGTAGGGAGGATACTGAGATTTTCTTGCATTCTACTAGATTTGTGAGTCTTCAACTTTTGATCGATACATTCTCTCTCTGGAGAGATTGATAAACTATAAGAGGTTGACATCATAGATCTTTGTGAGATCATTTTAGTCTTAGCGTGTCGGATTAATCTGTCTACTTTATTTTGGTGAAGTGAAGAGGCTACGGGATTATGCTTTACTTTCTTTTTGGATAGTACCAGAAACCCAGATCCTTGAATCTGATCTAGTCCCCCTGTGGTATCTTTTTTGAGTCACCTTTATAGAGGGTTAACCATAGTGGACATTCTCTTAATTGGGTCAACCATGTGGACAGAAACTCAAGCTGTAATAGCCATTTTCACCATGGTAGTAGCAGCCACTATAAATGTCCTTGTGGAGGAAATCTTCACAGGTGTGGTCTCTTGTTGGGTTGTCAGATCTCCCTAGTAGCTCCTGATTTATTAAATTCTTGGACTATGTCAAAACCCTAGTGCACCTAGATTAGAGTTCGCCCTCTTGAGATCACAAAAGTTGCAGAGTCAAACCATTACTACAAACCCTAGTGAGGCCAAATTTTCATTTTCTAAGAATATGTGCATTATTGAAAAACTTTTTGGAACATACACAATTAGCACTCCTAGGGATTAGCACATTCAGTCACTTGATTGTTCATGTGCAGGGTTGCCTTGTCCCCTGTCCATTATTTTCAGATGTTCTTGAAATCACTTTCCTGTTGTTCTGTGTGCTTGTTTCTCTATTTGGTTATTGGAAACAAACGATCCTGGAATAATCTTCAAATCCGAACAAACAATTTTGCAAACACACTAATTCTGAAAAAACTTTAAAAATTGCAAAATCTGAAGCAAAATTCCTTTTTGGAGTCAAAAGTCATCCCATAGGGTCAAAAATTTGTACGAGTTTTGACCACTGTCATTTCAGAACCTCTGTATTGTCATATGCAAGCTTGTATATTGTCATACGAGCTTTGTCAGAAATCACAAACAAAAATTCAAAATCTTCTATCAACTATCATGTGAGCTTTGCAATTGTCATACAAGTTTTGTCAACTATCATTTTAGAGCCTACCCACTGTCATATGAGCCTGTAGAAAGTCATATGAGAATTTTTGAAAAATTACTAGAAAGTTGTCAAAATTTCCAAAAGTCCATCTTTTACAACCTATTTCCAGAATCTGTCAAACAAACCATTGTGCCAAGATTAGAGCAGAAACTAGAAAGAATCCAATCATTCTCTTAAAGTGGCCTCTTGGTCTGATCTAGCCTTTTGATTTATTGATCTGAGTCTTTTTCATCTTGTGTCAAAACCTTGTCATAATCATCAATCTTTAATCAATCTTCAAAATGGCTAAGTGTTGTGAGCTCATGTCCACCATCTTTTGGGCATCTACCCATACTACTAGGGCATAATTCCTTCATTTACATCTAATCTAATCCTCAATTAAACCAATCTTGACAAGGTTGCATCATTTGATCTTCTTGAATCAAGTCATTCTTCAATTATCTTCATCTTGCTCTTTTACTCCACCCAAGGTTAATGGTGGAAACTAGAGCTTCCTCACACAAGAAATCCAGAGAAGCACCCAATACCATACCTTTTTCTTCTCACGTGGGTCCAACCCTTGAGCAACTCTACATTTTAGGTCTTTACAAAGATGATGGCCTTGGAAATTTTTTATTGAAAACTGGTTACATACCCTCCCTTCATCAACTCATGGAGGTAATCAGAAAACTCCACATCAATCTATCCCAGGGAGTCCTAAAACTCCTAACATGTCTTAAGGAGGGACAAACCATGGGTCTCAAGGACCTCATTCCCAACATGGTGTGGATTAAGAACCTACACCTTCTGAAATTTCTCAATATCAAAATGATGATGACTTCAAGAAAATGATGAGGCATTTCTTGAAAGAAGATAGAGAGGCATACTTTCTAGAGTTAGCTCATCAAAGAGATAAACTTCCTCCAAACTTTAATGTTGAAAATATCATTATGCATGAAGAAGAAACCCCTATCATGGCTATGATGAAATAGATGCATGCCATGCAAGTCAAGCTCAACAAACTAGAGAAAGAAAAGGAACCTAAGGAGTTCTCCATGGAGGCCCTATGCCCTTTTTCATTTGATAAGGACTTGTACATGCCACCATTTCCAAAGAGAGTGAAAATGCCTAAATATGATAAGTATGATAGAAACTCTGATCCTCAAGATCATGTCAAAGAATTTTGTACCCAATCTATGGAGTTCATGCATGAGCCAACCTACTTAATACATATTTTCCCTTGATCTCTGGGAGGAGGAGCCATTCATTGGTTCTCTAGGATGTCTCCAACTATCAAAACTTTTGAGGATTTAATCAAACTATTCTATCAGAAATACTCCTACAATATCTAGCATCTGGTCACCATGATCGACATCTACAATCTGAAACAATATCCAAGAGAACCATTCCTGACATTTCTCAAAAGACAGAGGAAGAAATTTTCTCTATATGCTAGACCCATTCCAGAAACTAAGAAAATGGAAATCTTCATCAATAATCTTGTTCCAGAAATCAACTACCCTTTACAAATGCAAAATCATACATCCTTTGATAAGATGGTAGATAATGTGATCAAAATTGAGAAAGTACTTGTGAAAAAAAGAGACATCACACTTCAAAAGGACAAGTATGAATCTAGATCTAGTTCTAAGGACAAGAACAAAAATTGGAATAAGAATAAAGGTGTTGTCACTAATGGCATTGTTGATGCTATCCATGCCCCATCCAAGGCACCCTCTTTCAATCTCACTATTGGCACCCAAGCCATAAAAGCTTCTGAATCAAAAACAATAGAGTCCAACAAAAATTCATCTGAATATAAACCTTGGGCTTCAGATCCTAAACACAAGTTTACTCCTCTTGGAGATTCCTTGGAATCTGCCATGAAAACTCTATTGGCTAACAACATCATCTCCTTTCCTAAGATAAAAGTCTTTGATCCTGAACCTAAACCAAAATGGTGGAGAGAGAATGATTTCTTTGACTTCCATCACAATAAGGGTCATAAGACTAATAACTGCATCTACTTGAAACACATCATACAAGACAAAATTGATAATGGAGAAATTGTAATTGACAATCATAAGAGCAATAATGATCATACATCATTCACAGAACCATTTCTGAAACATAATCAAGGAGATTCATCTTCTCAGCCTAATATGGGTGCTAAAGTCAATTATGCCTACTCTAAAAATAATGTTGTCATAAATATGGTTGAACCATGCCTATCTGAGTGTTGCAATGTCATCATAATTGTAAGAAAAGATAGAGAAAATCAATCAGCTAATGCAGTTACTCGATCACAAGCTCAGGCACATCTACAAGGACAAATCCTAGATTCATCCAATGTCCCTAAGATGCCTTTCAATCTTTCATCTGCTTCTAAATAGAAGGCTACATCTAGATCTTCAAATCCTAAAGACACGAGGCCTACATCATACAATATTGGCCAACAACTCTAGCATACAAATGCAAAAATCTCCATAGTTGAGTTGCTTCAGATATCTCCAGCTCATAGAGCCATTCTAGACAAAGTTTTTCTTGGGTCCAATGTTCTTGATAACCTTGATTTAGACAGATTCTAGACTATAGTTGGTCATCTTACGTCTTTGTAGTATATCTCCTTTTCAGAGGAAGATGATAACTCCTTGAGTCATCTACATAACCATCCCTTGCATATTGAAGTCTTGATCCAAAACCCTCATGTCAAACATGTGTTGATATATGGGGGTGCTACTCTTAACATTTGTTCTTTTAGCTTGATTACACAGCTAGGATTTTCAAAAATGGCCATTGATCCTAGAAAGAAGATAACTATCAAAGTGTATTATGAACAACTAAGGTCTTCCAAGGGCACAATTGTCTTACCTATCAAAATAGGTCCAGTCATCAGAGATACTACATGTCAAGTTCTTGATCTACCTTTGGCTTACAACATCCTTTCTGGGAGACCCTGGATACATGATATGAAAGCTATTCCTTCTACGTACCATTAGTGTTTGAAATTTCCTTATGAAGGGGTAGATGTAACCATTCCAATTGACATATCTAAAACTTGCAATACATTGAAAGAAAGTGCAGATAAACTTGTTCCTAATAATAGAGAATCTTCTACTAAGAAAACAAAAGTAGCGTCCACATCCAAGATGGAAGACATTGCAAAAGAGGTCACAATAAAAGAAAATGGCATGGGAGAATATACTATAGAGCTAGTCTTATCTTTGACATCTCTCCCTATCTCACCTAAGTCCTATGGGAAAACTCCAAAATAGTCCAAAATGGAGTCTAAAGAACCTCTTGAGGCAGATAAAGGAAATTTTGTTGCAAAACAAGTGTCCAAACAAGAGTGTGAAGAGGATGAAGTTGTGCTACATGGCTATACAAAGATGAACCTAAATCTCAAATTTTTCAAACATGTGACTCTAAAACACCGAAGATCCCTTCTAAGTCATATGGCCTAGGAGACAAATTGATCACAAAAATGGGATATATAGGAAAAGGACCTCTAGGACTACAAGGTAAAGGTGTTCTGTCAGCTCTTGACCATCATGGCCAAACAAACAAGAATACAATAGGTCTAAGATATATGAATAATCCTTTCTATCTTAGCAAGAACTCCCCACATGAACTCCCCACATGTCTTAGAATAGAGTGAACCAACAAAGGAGGAAGCAAAACAATATGACAATGATGATTCTGACACCACCACTAAGCTCATTCCTTATGAGTGTTTACCTAAAGAAATAAAAGACCTCCTTGAAGCTAAAGATGATCCAATAAAATGAATCAATGTGGTAGACATACAAGAACCTCCTATGGAACAAGAGATAGTTGCACCACAAGAACCAGCTGATCTCGAAGACAATCAAACAGACAAAGAGGAAGGTGGTAGTTATTCTAAAATAGATTCCCATGAGTATGAATTCAAATCAGAATTTGAGGGTAACCCTTCTTGGGGTATCCATTCTTACTTTACTCATGTTCTTAAATTTCCTAAAGGCATAGATGAGGAATCAAATGAATATGAATGGCGAGCCATTCTAGAAGAAGATGAAATTATCACAAAGAAACACATTGATATTATTCACCAATATGCACCTAAACCCAATGTAAGTCTAGAGTGAAATGATGAACTTAACGAGTCTGATCCACCGATGACTGAAGTGGACTCCCACAATGACATTGAGACTATTCATGAATTGAGCATCTTAAGTTGTAATATCACCTTTGAACTCGAGTGTTGGGTTAGGACTAGTGATGATAGATCCATATCCATAAACACTATCTCCCAATCTTTTACCACTTTGACTATCCAACATCCTGAACTTCTTGACCAAACCTCTACGAATCTGAGCCAAGGTATATATACCTTTCCAAATGACTATGCCCTTGCTTGCTACCTCAATGCAGTTGAGCCTATGAGGACTTCCATTACTAAACTGAGTGTTAGCATGACAGAGTCAGACATCAAGTATCTTAGTCAAAAAAATAAGAATATAAAGAGAAAGAAAAGGAGTTCTGAGGGTGAAAACCACTTTGTGGTAGTCTCAGAACCTACAAAAGTAAAAATAAAAGATGTATCCAAAGGTGAAAACCTCTCTGAGGTGCCTAAAGATGAGATATTTGATGTCCTTCTGAGTCATTTACATGATAGATCTCTATTTCTAACTGAGCTCACTCAATCTATCAACTTGGGAACAACAAAAGAACCACAGTTGATTCATATAGCACAATCCTTATCAGAAGAAGAAAAGAAAAAATTTACTACATTCCTAATAGAAAAGAAGATCAACTTTGCATGAAAATATTCAGATATGCCAGGGTTGGATCTTGATGTTATAATGCACCATTTATCTATAGCTCCAGGTGTCAAACCTGTTAAGCAAAAATTGAGAAAGATGCATCCACATGTTGCACTCTCAGTCAAAGCTGAATTAGAGAAACTACTAAAAGCCGGATTCATCCATGTTATTGATTATGCTGAATGGATCTCAAATATTGTACCTATCTCTAAACTAGATAAATCAATCAGAGTGTGCACAGACTTTAGAGATGTGAATAAAGCATGCCCAAAGGATGATTTTCCACTACCTAACATTAATATGATAGTGGACATGACTGTGGGCTTTGAGATGTATTCTTCAATTGCTCTAGAGGATCAAGAGAAAACTGCTTTCACATGTGTGTGGGGTACCTTCTATTGGAATGTCATGCCATTTGGGCTTAAGAATGTAGGTGCTACATATCAAAGAGCTATGACATCTATTTTTCATGACATGATGCATTGAACTATGGAAGATTATGTTGATGATACTTTAGAAAAATCTATGATAAGATCTTAACATCTAAATGACTTGAGTAGAATACTAGATCGAATGGAAAAGTTTAGTCTTAGATTGAACCCTAAGAAGTGTGCTTTTGGTGTTACTTCTGGAAAGCTCTTAGGCTATATTGTTTCAAAGAAAGGAATTGAAGTAGATCTAGCAAAATTTAAAGCTATCATGGAGATGCAACCTCCCAAGAATATCAGTCAAATAAGAACATTACAAGGGATAGTACAATCTATTAGATGCTTCATATCTCAGCTAGCAGACATATCACAACCTTTTACAAAGACATTACATAAAGGTGTGACCTTTGCATGGAATGAGGAATGTGAAAATAATTTTAATCATATCAAGAAATATCTATCAAATCCTCTTATTTTGATTCTTCCTATTCAAGGGAAGTCATTGATCTTATATGTCTCCGCAATACATACATCACTGGGGGCATTTCTTGCATAGCATGATGAGGATAAGAAATAAAGAGCTATATACTATATCAGTAGAACATTGGTAGCATATGAAAAGAACTATTCTATGATTGAGAAAGCTTGTCTAGCTATGATCTTTGCATCATAGAAACTGAGACATTATATGTTAGCTCATACCACACATTTGGTAGCTAAGATTGATCCACTAAAGTACCTACTAAGCAAAGCTGCCATCACGGGTAGATTAGCTAAATGGGTCATGCTCTTAAGTGAATTTGACATTGAATATGTTGAATGAAAATCTATTAAAGGCCAAGTTATTGCTGATCAATTGGCAGATTCACCTATTTTTAATGATACACCAATGCAAATGGAATTCCCAAATTCCTCTATCATGAATCTTTCTTCTAGAGAATGGCAATTGTTCTTTGATGGCTCCTATACACAGAATGGATCTGGAGCAAGCATATTTTTCATCACTCCTCAAGGATACTCAATCCCTAAAGCATTCAGAATCAAGTTTCCATGTACAAATAATATTGCTGACTATGAAACCCTTCTTAATGGTATGAAAATAGAAATTGAGTGGAGAGTAACAGAATTACACATTCATGGAGACTCACAACTTGTAATACACCAAATCAATGATGTGTATCAAATGAAAGATGAAAATCTCATTCCATAAAAAAGAATGGTAGATGATCTAAGAAAATACTTCATATCTATCACCTTTGAGCAAATACCTAGAACAAAGAACAAGATTGTCGATGCAATGGCAACACTATCTACTTTACTATAGCAGCCCGAACATGAGCTATGCTATGAGTTCCTCGTGGAAGCACTATCTTATCTTTCATATGATTCCCCTGATACTCACATGATCTACACTATTGTAGGTCATGATTCATCCCAGTATAAAAAACTTTTCTCATATCTCCAAGACCAAATCATCCCTGATACCTTTAACTGCCATGAAAAATGATACCTTATCCGCAATGCATCTCGATATGTCATCATTGGAAACAATCTCTACAAATGAGGTCTAGATGGTACACTACTTAGATGTTTAGAATGGGAAGAGTCCCAATGTGCATTAGAGGAAGTCCATGATGGTATTTTTGGGTCACTCTCAAATGGTTTAACACTAGCTCAAAAACTTATTAGGGCTAGGTACTATTGGTCAAAAATGGAGAAAGAGGCTATCAAGTTTGCTAAGAACTATCAAAAGTGCCAAGTACATGGTAACTTAATTCATGCACCAGGGAGAGATCTAATTCCCTTTACTACATAATGGTCTTTTCACCAATGGGCATTTGATCTTATTGGATCTATACATCCTCATTCTTCTAATGGACATACCCATATAATCACAGCTACAAATTATTTCACAAAATGGGTAGAAGCAGTCCCTTTAACTCAGGTGACTGGCAAGAAAATTTCTATGTTCATCTTCAACTACATCATATGTCAGTATGGTATTCCACACTCTATAGTCACAAATAATGGTGGACAATTCAAGAACAAAGACTTAGATGATCTATTTGCTAAATTCAATATTACACAACATTGGTCATCAATCTACTATCCTTAAGGGAATGGACAAGTAGAGGCTTCAAACAAGAATCTATTGAAAATCTTGCACCGTATAGTTAATAAAATAAGAAAAGATTGGCATCTCATGATTCATATAGCTCTCTAAGCCTATAGAACAAGCATCAGAATACCCACTGGGGATACACCATTCACTTTAGTTTATGGGTCTAAAGCAGTCCTACCTATTGAGGTTGAAATCCCATCACTAAGAATCAAAATGTATGGTTTAGTAACTGATGATGACTATAGAGTGTCTAGGTTACAAGAACTTGAACTACTAGATGAGCATAGACAAGAAGCATATGATCATCTCAAAGTATATCAGAAGAGAATGTCTAGAGGTTACAACAAGAAAGTCAGACACAGAGAATTTCAGGTTGTCGATCTAGTCTTGAGAGAGAATCCTAAAAATCAATCACATAGAGAATGCAAGGGGAAGTTTGAACCCAACTGGTCGGTTCCCTTTTTAATCACTGCTACTTTTGGCTCTGGATCCTATCAACTCTCACCAACTAAAAGAGAATAGCTCTGAGAACCAATCAACATTCTCCATCTGAAGAAATTATACATGTAAGGCATTCAGTATTCAAAAATGTCTTGAAAAAATTATAAAAATCAGAAAAAGTCATGAAAAAAATGATCATCCTGGTGAAAACCTAGCAATAGGCACCTTGATGATTCACAAAAAAATCAAAAAATATCAAAAGTATAAAAAAAATTGAAAAAATGAAAAATACAAAAAAATGAGAAAAAGAAAAAGTGCCTTGGTGAAAACCTGGAAACAGGAACCTTGGTAGAAAATATAAAATCTCTGCCAAGATGGTGAAAACTCAACAAATGGGGGCCACTTGTTTCAAAACACTCCATCTATCAGCGTAATCTTGGTCTTTCCCAGCTTTCAATCTTGTTTTAGTTTATACATATCTCCCGGTTTGTTTATGTATTCCTGCTTTCAATAAAGTTGGTCTATACACCATTGGCAAAAGCATTTGTATCCTATCAGTGCTTAACACTTGAGGGAAATCAAAGTCATATCCTATAGTCCTTAGTATCTTAGACAAGTCATATCCAATCAAGGTCCTTTGAAGCTACATATGATTCAGTCAGTCAGTCTCCTCACCAGAAAAGATTTTGCATCTACAACAACACAAACAAAAACTAAAAACAATATGTACTTCATGCTTTTATCTCCTTGTATGCTTACTATTTTGCATTGAGATTTTTTCATATTGTGTCCTTTCGAGCTCTTCGATGATGTCCTTTATAGGATTTAGAGAGTGATGACTCTGGGCATAATCTTTTTTTTGCCTTCTGCTTGTATGTGAAAATCTAACAACTTTCAAAATTCTGGATTGAAATAGTGTCCATCTGTAAGAGCCTTCATCTCGTATTGGATGGCCATGAGTACATCGACCATTGATACCCATAAAATTAAAAGAAGTTTGATCTAACTATTATCTTTTTGAGTGAGTTCTTACTCCTACTATGAAACTTGATCTTACCTAAGGATGTGAATGATAAAGGGTCACTACAGGTAATTCACAATGGATTTGGAATGATCTCTTGATTTCTTGATGTGTTTGTATGCAAGGCATATTCTGGTCATCACGACATCTATGTTTTGATGCTTACACAAATTGCTATATCAAAATAGACATGATATTCAGGTCATCTTGGCATTTGTGCCTTGGTGCTTATATCTAATCTGACATTCCAAAAACAAAATCAATATTCATATGTCCATGGTTGTCTAGCCAGTAGGTGTTGTATTGATTCTTGTGCATACAAATCAATATGCATATATTCATAGTTTCCTAACTAGTGGATGTTGTATTGATTTATCCAGTTACCTAATAAAAATTCAATGATGAAAATGACCGACACATGATCAGTGACTAGGTCCTAGGTCTTAGGTTTGCATGTCACTTTGCACTTTGCATGATTGCATGATCTCACAAATTGTTGAATACACTTGAACACTTACACGATTCTTCAACAATACTTAACATGACACAAAGAGTTGAATCGCACACAAAGGTCCCTCCAATGAAACAGCAAGTAGAACTCATTTTCAGGATCAAAATCAAAATTTGAGATCATTTATATTGTCAACTGCTTGTATATTCGACCTTCAATCATCATAGAAATCCAGAATTCAACTTAACTGATTATCTTACATCAAACTATCAAAATTTCAACTTGGTCAACCATGGTCAACTCATAGTCAAACCTAGTCAAACTTGGTCTCTAGGACCTCTAAACGATGCAGAATGTGTTTGATGAAGGGCCAACCTAGCTTTGATACCACTGATGAAGGGCCACACCACCCTTACTAACTCATAACCAAAGACATAACAACATGGAGACAAAATAAGACAAAATGTTTTATAAAGCATACATTAATACTTGAAAATAATTACAACTTAAGAGATCTTACATCCTCCAAGCTTACAACCCAATAGCTTACAATCCAAGAGTTTTCAATGAGAGAGCTTCTTCCCCAATACAAGATCCTACAACTTGAGCATGCTTATGAATGCTCCTATGCCTTCTTTATATAGGCATTTACCATCCAAGATATTACAACACAACCAATGTGGGATAAAAGATAGATACAACTACTTTGATAAAAATATTAAATACCCACCCAATTAATATTTAGCACCACCATATGGGCCAATTAGAAAATTATATTGCCTCTGTGAGCCAACAAAAAAATAGAAAGTTGTAACTACCTAGCTACAAATATTAAATACAAGAACTTTCTACAAATTTTTAAAATGCCACCTACACACCTCGATAAATGTAATTTTATTTATATTTATATTTTATTTATCTTTCCCACCTATACACCTTGGTAAATGAAATAATTATTATTTTTTTTCTTCTCTCTTTTATTTTTCTTCTCTCTTTTGTTTTTCTTCTCTCTTTTTTTCCCCTCCTTTTTTTTTCTTTTTTTTCTTTTTTTTTTTTATCATGCCCCCTTTTATTTTGTGATGCAAGATGCTCCTGCATCAGACACCCAAGGTTTGAAAAATTTTGTGAATATAGATTCACAAAATGAAGTAGCCGCTGCTGATATATTTATTTTTCTTCTCTTCCAACATCTTGCTGGAACAAGTATCTGCTACCGATATATTTCATTTTTCTTTCTTTTCCAACACCTAGTTGGAACAAGTATGTGATGTTGACAATACTCCTTTGCAATCAACTTCATCCATCTGTAACTCTCATTCTCCTCCAAACTTGTAGGATCTAATACACCTATAATAAACTCTGTAATGCCATACAAATCTTCTATTTCATACGAAACATCACTTGCAAGGTCTTCATATAAACTATCATTATTATCTTTCAAATTCATCTCAAAATAAGCATCCCATGATTCATAAAAATTTACCTCTTTCACATATTCATCTTTGTTTTCTTCTTTTGTGTCTTCAACAAGGCATGTAGCGACTTCTTTCCTTTGACCTTCAACCAAAGAATTTGTTAGGAACCTGTGTGTTCCTTTTATTTATTCTATTAGTGTAGTGTTGTTAGACGCATATGCTTTGTAAGTCATCCCATTAGTTTATTTTATTATCCCACATGCATAGGTAGTATTACTTTTCTAGATCGCACTTAGTATATAAGTGGGTGTTGAGTCCTTTGTTGGTACCGAAGAGTTTATTGTATTGAACTTGCTCAAAGGAGGTTACCCCCTCGAAGTGGCCCGTGATCAATAGACTCGCTCTGAGTTCTACTTTGCTCTATATTTCTATTATTTCGCGCATGTTCATTATAGCGTTGCTACAGGTTCGTCTCATCTGGTATCAGAGCACTTTCTTGGGCTCGCTGGTGGAAATTCTTTTTTCCGTTTCAGGTTCTTCAGGTTCTTCTCAAATCTCATCTGTGTTACAATTGGGTTATTTCAAATTATAGAAATTCTTGTTCTTGCGATAGTTCAATTCCGTTGTTAGTATCTGAGTTATCAAAAAAAAAAAAATTTGTATTTTCGCCATAGCTTCCTTGCTTCTTTCTGGTTTCCTCTCAAAGTTTCTCAGCACCTCCGACATACCCTTTCGCATACTTCCTTCCTTGAGGACCCTAACCCCAATTCCTCATTTTTAAGCCTTAAATCTCTTATTTCTCAAATTTTAGGGTTTGCCCTAACTTTTCCATTTCTCAGCCAATCGCCACCAAATCAAAGCTACAAGGTTCATTTCCTCATTCTGCTCCTTTGTCCCTCTTAGACCGCTCTTCCCATTCTGCCTCCCCACCCCTGAAACCCTCATTTTTCTTTTTTCCTTTTCATCAGAAAATGCATATCCACTCTTCGAACCCTCATTACCCATCTGCGTTTTGCCCAACTCCAAGTTTTCCCTTACTGAAAAAGTTTCTATTTCTCTTTTTCTTCCCATTCAAAAAAAAAAACCCTGCTATATGGTTATCACCCGTACAGGAGCAAAAATCATGGAGGAGGAACTTGCCTCCCTCCAGACCAGACTTCAAGATCTGGATGAAAAATTTCTCAGTCTCACTCTTCAATAGTCAAGCCTGAACTGAGGCCATTCTGCCGACACTAGTTCTAGCCCTTTTCGTGGACCGAAGCTTGATTTTTCTCGCTTCGATGGTGCTGATCCAACTAGATGGATTTACCGGGCAGAGTAGTATTTCAGTTTGCATAATACTACAGATTTCAACAAAGTTCCACTTGCATCTTTTCATTTGGAGCATGACGCTCTTCAATGGTTTCATTGGTACATCAAGGCTAACAATGATCCCACCTGGATAGAATTGTGTACACTTCTGTTGAAGCGTTTTGGCCCTAGTGATTTTGATGACTTCACAGGCGCACTCACTAAACTCTGACAAACAGGCACAGTGAGATAATACCAAACAGAGTTTGAAAAATTAGCTAATCACACAGAGGGATTGTCTGATGAATTCTTTCGTAGTTGTTTTACAGTGGTTTGAAGGATGCACTCCGATCTGAAGTCAAAATGTTTCGGCCCACTACTATGATGGAAGCCCTTGGGTTGGCTAAATTAGCGGAGGACAAGATCAATGCTTTACAATGATCCAGATCTAATTTTGTTCCATTCCAAAATGTAGGCTCTCAACACCCTCCAGTCACACCAACTCCCAAAACTACTCCTATCAAGCACTTGTCTGAAACAGAGATGCGAGCCCGTCGGGAAAAAGGGCTTTGCTATAATTGTGATGAGAAATGGTCCCGAGGCCATAGATGTGTGTAGCAAAAGCTCTATCTCTTGGATGTGGATTTCCCACCCGAACAGAAAGAGTATGAAGATGCTCAAGAAATAGTAGATGAAGAGGTTGAACCAGAAGCCCAACCAGAGATATCTATCCATGCTTTGGCCGGAGTCACTACCCCACAAACCATGCAGGTTCGAGGTTACTTCAAGAAGGTCCCTCTTACTATCCTCATTGATTCTGGTAGCACTCACAACTTCATTGACCCCAGCATAGCCAAACGGGCTGATTGCTTTGTTCATCCCTGCTCTAACTTTGAAGTCATGATTGCTAATGGAGGCACTTTACCTTGCAAAGGTAAATGTCACAATGTGCGTCTCTCTATTGGGGATTATACCCTATGCTCTAACATGTTTTCCTTGCCCTTAGGGGGTTGTGATGTGGTTTTGGGTGCCCAATGGTTACGCACTCTTGGTCCCATTCTCTGAGATTTTTCTAAACTTTGGATGAAGTTTTCAGTCAGTGAGCAACAACACACTTTGATAGGCTTGCAGCCTGGGTCTCTCAGCATCATTAGTTCACATCATATGGAAAAGCTTCTTAAGAAGAATTCACATGGTGTCATCGCTCAGCTCCATTCTATCCAAATGCAGCCATCAGCAGTCTCTAGTACTCCTGCAGATCTACAACAAATTTTAGATAAGTATTCCACTATATTTGTTGAACCTACGGGCTTTCCACCGTCTCGCCTAGAGGACCACCGTATTCAGCTCTTTTTTGGTAGCGTCCCACCCAATATCAGGCCCTACCGCTACCCCTTTCATCAAAAGACTGAAATTGAGATGCTTGTTCATGATTTACTGAAGCAAGGTATTATTCGCCTTAGTACTAGTTCTTTTTCATCTCCAGTTCTACTGGTCTGCAAAAAAGATGGGTCTTGGCGACTCTGCATTGATTTTTGAGCCCTTAATAATATCACCATAAAGGATAAGTTTCCCATTCCAGTTGTTGATGAACTTCTTGATGAGCTTCATGGCACTCATTTTTTCTCAAAGTTGGATCTTCGTTCTGGGTATCATCAAATTAGGGTCAATGAGGAGGATATTCCTAAAATAGCCTTCCGCACACATGATGGTCACTATGAATTTTTAGTCATGCCCTTTGGCCTCACTAATGCTCCTTCAACATTTCAGGCAGTGATGAATAAAATATTTCAGCCCTACCTCAGAAAATTCATTCTGGTCTTCTTTGATGATATTCTCATCTATAGAAAAACTTGGGCTGAGCATCTCCATCATCTGGAACTCATCCTACAACTTCTCTCTGATCATCAACTCTGTGTGAAAATGTCAAAATGTGTGTTTGGCCAGAAGGAAGTGGAGTATCTCGGGCATATTGTTGCACGCCATGGGGTTTGGGTGGATCCTACCAAAATAGATGCCATGAAAAATTGGCCGCATCCTCAAACTCTCAAGAGCCTTCAATATTTTTTGGGTCTGACTGGCTATTACCAGAAGTTTGTCAAGAATTATGGGAAGATTGCAGCACCATTGACAGCTATGTTAAAAAAGGATGCTTTTACTTGGACCTAGGTTGCTGAGAATGCATATGCACAACTGAAACAAGCTATGTGTAGTACACCTGTTCTTGCTATGCCAGATTTTTCTAAGCCCTTTACTATTGAGAGTGATGCTTGCGGCAATGGACTGGGTGCTGTTCTCCTTCAAGATGACCATCCTATTGCATTCACTAGCAAAGCTCTTTCTGGTAAGAATCTAGCCTTATCTACATATGAAAAAGAAATGATGGCTATTTTGCATGCTGTACAGAAGTGGCGACCATACCTCCTTGGGAGTCATTTTTGCATCAAGACTGATCACCAAAGTTTGAAATACTTCCTGGAACAACGAGTATCCTCCCCTGCACAATAGAAATGGGTCAGCAAACTCATGGGGTATGATTATGAGATCACCTACAAGAAGGGTAAGGACAATATTGTGGCTGATGCTCTTTCCTGCACATTTGATGATCAAGCTTCACTTTCAGCTATTTCTATGCCAATCCCAAATTGGTTAGAATCTGTTCAACAGGGCTATGTCAGTGACCCCTCTTTATCTCAGATCATTCACCAGTTGGCCAATAATCCTTCTATGGTACCACATTATTCATGGGATGGTGCTTCTCTCCACTATAAGGGGCGTCTAGTGCTTCCTCAAAATCCAGATTTGCAACAGGCTATCTTTTATGAACTCCATGCTTCTCCTTCGGCAGGACATTTTGGGTTTCTCAAGACTTATGAGTGGGCAAGGCGGAATTTTTTTTGGAAAGGAATGAAACAGATGATTCAACAGATGGTGGCTGAATGTGATACCTGCCAATGCCACAAGGGTGAAATGACCCTCCCTCCTGGTTTATTGGAACCCTTGCCCATCCCTACATGAATTTGGACTGATATTTCTATGGATTTCATCGAAGGGCTTCCTAAATCTGGTGGCGAAATAGTGATTTTGGTTGTGGTTGATCGTCTCTCCAAATATAGTCATTTTTGTGCCCTCAGCCACCCCTATACTGCCTCCTCAGTTGCACAAATCTTCATGGACTAGATCTTTCATCTACATGGCCTCCCTTCTTCCATTGTCTCTGACCGAGATGCAACTTTTACTAGTCATTTTTGGACAGCATTGTTTCCGCAAGTTGGTACCAACCTGAAGATGAGTTTGGGTTATCACCCACAAACTGATGGTTAGACCAAAATCGTCAACAAATGTTTGGAAACTTATCTTCGATGCTTCACTTCTGAACAGCAACATCAGTGGGCCAAGTGGCTTCCTCTTGCAAAATGGTGGTACAATACCTCTTACCATACGGCATCTAAAATGACTCCCTATGAAGTAGTTTATGGGCAGGTACCCCCAGTACTCCTTCCCTACACTCCCAGCAGTTCACCAATTCAGGCAGTTGACAGAGTTCTCCACACCAGGGATCAGATTCTTCGCACTTTACAAGATAATCTTCACATAGCCCGCAATCACATGAAACAGCAAGCAGATCAACATCGTTCTGAACGCTCTTTTCAAGTTGGGGATATGGTTTTTCTTCGTCTTCAACCATACAAGCAATCCTCCCTGAAGCTTAAAGGGCATCATAAGTTGGCCCCCAAATTTTATGGGCCATATAAATTTTTGCAAAAGATTGGTTCAGTTGCTTACAAACTAGAACTTCCTCCTTCTTCTTGCATTCATCCAGTATTTCATGTTTCTTGTCTCAAGCAAGTTCTTGGCACTAACATCAAAGCACAGACTACTCTACCTGAATTGGATAAGGAAGGATCCATTATTTTGGAGCCTGAGGCAATACTTGACCGGCGCACTCGTCAGCTTCGCTCTCGCTCTATCTTTGAGGTATTGATTCAGTGGCATGGCATGCAACCAGAGGATGCTACATGGGAACCCCTTCTTCAGATTCAGCAACAATTTCCACACCTTAAGCTTTGAGGACAAAGCTTTTTTCTAAGGGGGAGGGGATGTTAAGAACTTGTGTGTTCCTTTTGTTTATTCTATTAGTGTAGTGTTGTTGGACGCATATGCTTTGTAAGTCATCCCGTTAGTTTATTTTATCATCCCACATGCATAGGTAGTATTACTTTTATAGATCACACTTAGTATATAAGTGGGTGTTGAGTCCTTTGTTGGTACCGAAGAGTTTATTGTATTGAGCTTGCTCAAAGGAGGTTACCCCCTCGAAGTGGCCTGTGATCAATAGACTCACTCTGAGTTCTACTTTGCTCTATATTTCTGTTATTTCGTGCATGTTCATTATAGCGTTGCTGGAGGTTCCTCTCAGAATTATACTCTTCTTCAACTACTACAATCTTCATTAATAAATCATCTTCTTCAATTACATTTTCATGAATCTTCTCATCTTCAAGATCTCCCTCTTCTTTTGTACTGCTTGTGTGATAATCCACTTTATCTTCTTTCTTTCCTCCATCCAAAGAATTTCCATCATCTCTTTGAATCGCTCTTCTCTTTTTCAGCTCCACTTCTAATTCAACCACTTGCTTTTTCAAATCCAGTATTGCAACTCTTGTCTCTTCTTGATGTCTCTCTCTAATTTTTTCAAGTCTAAGAATTCTAAGATTACATCCAATTACAAATATCATTTTCTTCTTTCTCTTCTCCATACTCACATTCTCTTAAGGAAAGTTTCACCCAACCCAAGGTCCTAGTGCAAAATGTCTCACAATCGACGTTCTGTTTACATAGAAACCCTAACCCACAATCCTGGTGCAAACTGTCTCACAGTCAGTAATCTATTTACACACTTAGGAACTCCTTCTCTAATACCACTGATGAAGGGCCACACCACCCTTACCAACTCATAACCAAAGACATAACAACATAGAGACAAAAAGAAAAGAAAATGCTTTATAAAGCATACATTAATACTTGAAAATAATTACAACTTGAGAGATCTTACATCCTCTAAGCTTACAACCCAATAGCTTACAATCCAAGAGTTTGCAATGAGAGAGCTTCTTCCCCAATACAAAATCCTATAACTTGAGCTTTCTTATGAATGCTCCTATGCCTTCTTTATATAGGCATTTACCACCCAAGATATTTGTAGTACCCATCCCATAACTTTAATTTACTTGCATAACGACTTTTAATATTTTGTTAAGAAATTTAAGTGGTCACTTAAGCTATATCAACAATGATATATTAAGCTTATACTTCAAATTTGAATCCTTAAAATAGATGAATTTTAGACCTTGTAAAGATATATCCAATAGACTTAGAACAAATATTTTGTTTTAAGAAGAATCACGTTGGACATAATTAATTACAAATGTATCTTTGACAATCTAATTATTATTACATCCTAAGGTTAGGAATTTAATTTTGTTTACTGTTATCGACCACTTTATTAAGCTAATAATTTTATTAGTTATAAGAATGGGATGCTAGATTTTAGGAATGTTCTAAGAAAGTTAATGATTCTACATGTCTATAACTTAATGAATAGACGTTTATTTTATAGAAGTATTATCTTTTTAAATAGTGCATAGATATATTCTCTAATCATGTTACCAAGTATGATAAATCGATTTGGCTTGTAAATTTGAGATATTGAGAACCAAACGGGATTCATTAAGTATCTAGTAAATACGATTCTCTATTATTTAAAGATGGGAATATTATGAGAACTATATAATTGAGAGATAATTAGATCAGTTAAATTATTAAGTATATTTAGATTTGATCTACCCTTAAGGGATTAATCTTAGCCATTTGATTTTTATGATATCAATAGTTTTATTATCAATCATGACGATAACCTTAATCTAGCAAACTATCTTTCAGTAATCAGTTAGTTACTTTTCAAGTTATTAATATATACTTCTTTATTAATAGATTATTCAAACTCTTAGTTGACAATCTTATTGGTTAAACATTGCGACATGAAATCATTTAATTAGTAAATTTAAAAATGTTTAGCAATAAAAGATTTTGCTAAGAAATGATCATTGAATTGTCTAGACGAAACTCATTTATATTGTTTAATTTTTTTTTAAAACTAAAATTAGGGGTATTAGACCTTGAATATGATATATCTTTTGGACATAGATTAAATATTGTATTTAAACCACTTTAGAAGATAATTAAATATTAATATATGACGAACAACCTAACTATTTATCCTAAGGTTAGGTGGCCTTAGAAAATCAATCAATTTTAAATTGGTTACTTAGTAATGGATAAATTATTTAAAAGACTTAATAGTCTAATCAATTATTGTATATAAAGTTTGAGAGTTAATAATGAAAGTTATAAACATCTAATTATTACAACCCTTGTACCGCAAGCTGTTCTACATCATCTTCTCATCCATCTTCACGATTAGCATCTAGGGAAGTGTGCCAGCAATTGGATAAGAAACTAGCGCACCAAGAATTTATGAAGATGGCTGACAGCAAAAAGATGGGAGGGCCTTATCAGCTTGACTTTGCAGTGAGTAGTTGATGTGTTTAAGTGTGCCACCAATGAAGAAGTGCGTGAGGATGAGGACCATGTCCTTTGACTAATGGAAAGGAATGGAGGGCTTGCTAACTGCTACGAATGTAGAGAAAGCAGCTACGAAAAAGATATAATATATCATAGTTGGAGGAGGTGCAACGGGAGGTACTCTCGCTGCAACTCTCTTCAAAAATAGAGTCTATTTTTCAAGTGGGGCTGCAATGTCTAATCAGAAGGGGGATCACATTTCTTCCATACCATCCCATGCTGTCAATGAATGGGATGATGCTTTTGTTCGATCTGTGGAGATGCCATACAAAGAACTAGAATACCGTGAAAGTGCTGAAACACTTGTGAAATAGGTCAAATTTTTGTTCAAAAAGAAATGCAGAATGGAAATGGCGATCTAATCGAGCGGCTTGTGATGGTTGACGCATTGCAATGCCTTGGAATAGATCGATATTTTAAGGCTGAGATTAAAGAAGCTCTTGATTTCGTTTACTGCTGTGCTGTCTCCGATTTGTTCATTGCCATGTAACTCTATTGTGGGAGGAAGAGGAGCAAAAGGAATGCTGGATTTTACCCTTAACAGATCTCCATTAGATGAAGTCTAGGCTACTATTTTATCTTGGTGCTCTAACTACACTGAAATAATAGAAGTAATTCCCATTGTTTCGCTTTGAATTGGAAGCAGTTTTATGCAGTGAAACCTAGCGAGATCGCTGAGGATTTTCAAATAATGAAGAATCTGTATGAGGAAGTAGTGCTGCTGGTGGATTTGAATAAGAATACACCTTGGTACAGTACCCAGATTCTAGACAATAGTGCACCTTGTTCATTCTGCGGTGACCTATCACTTTTTCCATTGGAAGAAGGGCACTCCTTTTTCAGAAGACCAGGGAAAAGATCATTCGATAGCTATGGAGGAAGTCTGAGGGTCATCACACCAAAGTGTGGCCTAAAGGAATATATTTTCCATCTGACATGCAATTACGATAAATAAAATGAGTGTCTTCAGCCATTGATTAAGGGAACTGAGTTTAACAATACTGCCTTGGATCACTAGAGAAAATGGTGATATATGTTTCCATTAGGCGCCTGATTTGTGGAGGCTATGATGAAAAATGCAGAGGGAAAGAGTGCTCAGGCAGCAGCTCCAACTCTAGATAGCCACAAGAAACTGCTTGTCGTATGCTGATATATTGCCCCAAAATCGGTCACCAACAAAAGCCACCGGATTCTACCAGAGCCAATGCAGAAGTGGGTTTTTAATACGTGTCAAGGAGTTAGGGAAATGCTCTAGTCACCAGGTAAGTAACGTCACCTACCTCTATAGGATTGCAATTTTGCATTCATGATCGTTAGTATTAGGGATTACACTCTCAGGAAAATGAAAGATTTAAGAGTTATAATATTTTTTTTACAGTATTATCATAATCAATAGAAATATAAAGGGGATCACCTTATAAGGTTTTAGAATGATACAGTGTAATCATTATTAATCTTGATCACTATTAAAATAATATATAGAATATTCAAACTTCGATTATAGATATATAGTTAATTGATTATATTTTAGAACGTTGAGTTAAAATATAGAGACTGGAAATAATTTATTATATTGTAGGAAGTTTGAAGTTAGCTAGAATTGATTCGGTTATTTGGTTAGAATATCTAGATTTATATTAAATAAATTAGTTGTTATAGTGGTCTTTAAAATTTGAATATGTCAGAAGAATTATTAGATAAATTAGCATTAGTATTGGTGTCATTTATAAGTTATTCTATTTATATTTCTACAGAATTAATTAAATCTCATTTTGAAAACTAGAGGATCAGTCTAATAAGTTTTTGATTCAAAGGTTCTTCAATAGTCAACTTCCACTTTTGGTTTCCACATCCTTTTTTTGCAACAATCTCAAACTATAATTTTGTCTCTATAACCAAGTGACTCTAATGTAGAACTCTCTGTCCAGACATGTATTCAATAAATTAAACTCCATTTTTTTCGATCTTAGCTTGTTGATAATAGGTGCCTTCAATAACAACTGAACCGGTTGGATATTTTTATCCATCAACACCAACAATTTCTTGTGGCAACTTGTATTTTTCTTTGGTGCATCTTAGTAGATAATAATCTACACCTTCTACATTCTCGGGATCTTCAACCACAATAAATATATAACATGCACAATTTATGTAAAATTCATTATATATAAACCTAATAAATTACATATGTAAACTATAAATAAAAATATATATGTGTGTACATGTATGTCAGCACACACCTGTAACATTTAAATAAGAAACACATTCATAATCAGATGAATATATAGGATCATGGATGTCTATGTCATTGTCATCATCTTCATAAGGAGGCATTTTGATTAACTCTTTCTGATCACATTGTGAAACATATCCATTTGCAATATTAACACATTGACTCATTGTGTTGTTGTTAACACAATCTTCACAAAAGAATAATTTATCTCTTAGTTGAATCAATGGAGGCTTGTATTGTCGTGTAGTCATCACTTGATGTAAACTTCTAATTCCAACAATTGATTGACAATTGTAAGGATTGGATCGATTGATATCTAGATAAATTACAAATTTTAAATAAATTAAAGTTAGATCTTAGTTCAATTATGAAAAATGTGAAATGCATACATACATGCTATATATAGACTAAAATTTCAAACACATGTGACCTATAATTTAATTTTTATAATTTGAGTTTGAAACAAGAAAGTTTTAAATACCTATCACTTCCCAAAAGTAACGTTTGTTGTATTTTGTGTCTGGAGTAGCGAAATAATTTTGACACCATTCAATAATTTTCTTTGCATTCTATATCATGTTACCTAGATATATTTAACAATTTAGTATATAATTAGTTTATTTCTAGAAAATGAAGATTAAAGAAAGTGTACATACTATACTACAAACAAGTTGATATTATCAAATGTATGTACCTTGAAGTTCATGTTGTCGGAGTGCATGCTTCACACATGCTCCCGCTCCATCATGCTCTCCTTTTCCATGTCCACTTTCAAACAAGTTCCAAAGAAACTTAACATTGTGTCTAGAATGTTGCATGGATAACCAATTAAAGGATTTTATAGATTTAAATTGACCTGTAATTTAAAGTTACAAACATGTATACACACATGAACATTTAACTTAAATAAATAAATAAATATATATAATCATGTAAAAAGTTTAAAACTTATATATTATTTATATCTAATAGAATTGAAAGACTAAAAAGAAAATAATGTACTTAGCCACATACCCATCAAGCCAGATCCAATTTTGTGAAGCATTTATCTCACGTTTCAAAAGATTGTTGAAAAACATGCCGAAACAATGAGCCACATATCTCCTATCATGAACCCTATCATCTCTGGTATAGAAATAAACCTCCTTTGATGATAATACGTTCATTTTGATCTATACTTTCTATCTCATCTAGATCAAATTGTGCATGTCTATAGGTCACATGTGCAAATATTGCAACTTTCTCAAAATGATAATATTGACTCTAGAGCTCTGATCGAGGGGAAAATGTATAGTTCTCTACAAAATCTACAAATGAAAGAATACAACCAGGTGGGAAACAACTTTTGGAATCATGAAACTATTTAGCTTGTCATCATGGACTATGACAATGTTGGATATGTGGATAAATCATAGATCAAAATCTATCTATGAACTAAAGGTACGATAATTCACTTTTCTTCAATGCAATTTTTTAAATTCTTATCCTATCTTCATTTCATATCTCTCATATTCAAATCTCTTCCACTAGATTGGTGTTGTAACATCAATATTATCAAATTGTAAAGGAAATTTCTGTAAATTTATACAATCATTACATTTATTTTTTATACACTAGACTTTGAATTCATTTGACTCTTTTGATTTATCACATAAAATGGACTTCACAAATTTTGTTGTACTTCTAGGAACCATATCTAGATTAAGTACTACCATAACCTTTTTATATGATTACAAGTATAAGTGAAACTCAACATGATTTTGACAACAACATGTTTCATGAACCTTATTTATGCGTACAAAGCAAGATTGTAACATCTCAAACATTCTCTGAACTATTTTCACATCTAAAAATTCTTGCTCGAATGCTTCAAACAATTCACTTTAGGTAGTATTGACAAAATGTTTTGGATGTGAAATCTCCATACTAGTCTCTTCATCTTTCATCTACATAGGAAAAAAGTAGCTTGAAAACATGGTTGGAAGTTGGAGGTTTCTACTAAGAGTAAAAATCCTTTTAATATCAAGGAAAAACCTAGCTAAGGTTCCAAAATTGCAACACTTGATTCCACATGTCAACAGAAAAAAGGAAGTGAAGGACAAGGTGAATAGAAAATTCAGCCTCAACAAAGAAAAGGTAGCATTTGTTAAGAATATAGAAACCCCTCTTGTAGAGGTTATGAGTGGTAATAATTTTTTTCTAAAGAAGAATCTAGAAACATATGTTCACTTTGGGGATGAGGTTCTTAATCCAAGCTTTGGCCTAAAAGGGTGGAGGGAGAGAGGATTGGTAGAGCATAGCAATAGTTGAAGAGAGAAAAAATACCATACAAGGAGAATTTCCAAAGTAGGATATATTCTCCTTTGTTTTGGTCCATTAATAGTGAGTTGAGGGAGCATTGTAGGGAAATAAATTGGTCAAAATCACTAATATTACAAAGATGTTATTTTCCTAGTTAGTAGTCTTCCCAAAATAGGGTTTTTCTTCCTGTTCCCACCTTCCAATAGAATCCCTTGGACACAATCTCTCTAGGTTTGATAACATTATTCCATAATGAGGATGCATTAGGAAGATTACTAGAGTTAAGAAACTCTATAAAGGAGCTTGTGCTATATAAATATTTACTATGCCAAATGGAGTTCCATTCACCTCTACTTCCAAAATATCTCCAGACTTGTTTAACAAGATGAACCTTGTTGAAATTTCTGATACTCCTCAAGCCTAGGCCTCCTAGTTTCTTAGGATTACAAACTATTTACCAATTAAAATCAAAATGATTCTCTTCCTCTCTTCCATGCCCGACAATAGAAACCTTTTCTAAGTTTTTTTAATAATATCTGCAAACTTTGAGGTGATCTTAAACAAGCTCAGAGAATAAACATGAAATTTTTGAAGAGAAGACTTAAGGAGCTGAATCTTACCAACTTGACTAAGAAGACCTCCCTTACAACCTGTAAGTTTTCTATTAAATCTATTAATAAGAGACATCTAGAAAGATCCTAGAGGTTTTGCATAGAGTGAAAGCCCAAGATAATTCTAGAGGGAAAATAACCAATCTCACAACCCAGGATATTATCAATCTTTTTCCTTCTGGCTTTAGGAGTAGTAAATAAGAATAGAGAACTCTTGGCTCTATTCACCAATTGACCAAAAACCTTCTCATCTTATGTCTATAGCTTCCCCAATAGTAGAGCTCCCCATCATAATTGTGTTATCTACAAATTGTTGGTGAGAGCATATCTAGTTATACTTCTATATTTAGGTGAATATCAAATTAGTTTATTCATATTAGAAATGAGAATAAAAACATAATGATAATATTATTTTATTAATATTGGCTCATCTAATATATCGACATTTTTTTCTATAGATCACTAATTTTTGAAGATATAATATTTTAATTATTATATATTTATAAGTGATTAATTGGTAATTAGAAGCATTTGCTAGTCAACATTAACTTTTACTAAATTGATGAGAGAGAATAAAAATAAGGCATTGAATTATTATCTACTCAATTGGCTCATTTTTAATAGAGTACCTCATAACCACTACATTTTGAATATAATATCTTACATGTTACCAAGTCTTTGCAAAATTATACCAGTTAAAGTTTTTATTAAAGAAAAATATGTTTTGAAGGGACTTGAAACCCTAAACAACAAAAATTATAGAGAATAAATTAACAAAGAACTAATCAGAAGCCTACAAGAAACCACCAGTCCAAAAATAGGGGAAACATCTCAGAAAGTAGAAAACACAAAAAAATAGGGGAATGCACCCCACAGAGTATTAACAAAAATTCCCAAAGTCCTTATAAAATTTCTAACAGATTTTCATTTTTCATAATAATTTCCTCATTAATACTTTTCACCTTGTTAAACATAGTATCCATTGGAGTAACACCTTTGTCTTTTCTTTTGTGTCTTGTGGAAAGGCTAGGAAATGAGTCTGAACCAATAACTTATTCAACTACTTGTTTCTTTGACTTGTAGCTACTAGCTAGTGAAATAACACCTTTGGACAACCCTTGTAAAATCTCCACTTAATCATTCAACCTCCTTAGACCATCCAAACTTGTTTCAAATAATTGTTCAACTTAGTGCAACTATAGTTGTTAATCTATCATAAATTTTTAGGTTGTCATCCTCCAGGGCCTTAATTATCTACTCATGACCCTTTTAAGATCCTTAACCCCCTTCGACAAGTTCAGGGTCATTATAAGCAACATAGTAACCTTCTCATTTTTAGGTATAGAAACCCCATTTTCTTTGATTTCATTTAGCTTAGACACAATCCACATTAGGAGAGAGAAATGGTGATCCATAGTTTATTTTACATTCCTTCCTATATTTTCACTACCGTAAACAAAGGACCCTTTCTCCAAAGAGGAATCCATTCCCACAACAATATGCACATGAAGGTCCAAATTTTTGTCATTCACAGGTTGTGGGGTAGGGGAGAATCTTCATCAAAGACAATGTCCCATTTGATCTTTTTAGCACGGGATGAAGTTGAAAACTAACCCTTTCCTTTCCCTTTGGCCGCAACAAAAGAAGAACTCTTAACTTTCCCCTTATCTTTAATTACATGAAGTTACACATATTACATAATTGGAAACATAGATAGACATATTATAAAAAACAAAGAATTGAGGTTTTTCAATGCTCGTAAATCCAAAACTTAAGAGGGTGCCAAAGGGAGAAAATAAATATTTGAGTCTTTGAAAAAATCTACCAAATAAAGTTACACATATTACATAATTAGAAATATAGATCTAGACATATTACATAAAATGAAGAATTGAGGTTTTTCATTTCTCATAAATCCAACAGTTAAGATGGAACCCAAAGGAAGGTAATAGATACTCATATTTATTAAAGGAATCCTATGTAACTTGTTTGAGATTAAAATTAATATATGTTAAATATTAGTATTTTCATTGATACCATGGATTGTACCTCCTATTTTCTCTCAAGGATGTTAGGTTGAAGCCACAATAAATAAATCTACTACTTATAGGATACTCCATCACACAAAGATATGACACTTGAAACTAGATAATTTAATTTAGATATTCCTCACCATTATAAGAGCCATGATTCGATCCACATTGTATGTGTAGAGGTAGGATGCCTATGGTTCGAGATTGTGTGTGCGAGTGTGTGCACACATGTGCGTGCATATGTAGATATAGATATAGATAGAGATTAGATATAGATACAAATACAGATACAAATACAAATACAAATACAAACACATATACAAAGTAAGTACAATTTGTAAAATATAAATACTAGGAAAAGTATCTTAATTGTATATTTTAATGTTAAGTAAATAAATATAAATTTTGGTCTATTGAATTAAAAAAATCTAATTTAGGTTACTTTTAGCCATACATTTTTTTATAGGTCATAACCAATTTATTAGTTATAGCCACAAATATCTCTTCAAAATTATTATTAATTAAAATGGTTCAATTAGCTTCTGAAATCAAAAGTTCAACCCTTTAGAAGTTGAGTCTTCCACATTATAAATGTTAGAGCATTTATAGTGCATAAGAGAGCTACAAAATGGAGTTATAATAGTTGACCAACTTAGCAAGCATTTTATAACACATCTTTTAATAGTGATAATGAAGTCAAAATGGAGTGCACAACTTGGTCAATAGATTATGATGAACTTGTGAAAGGAATATGCTATTTTTAAGGATTCAAGTTCCCCTTGTATATTGCTTTTAGTTAATTATTTTGTGATTATTATGTGATTAGTTCTAGGATTTTGTAAACAATTTAAATATATTAACATGCAAGTTTAATATTAGACTTTATTATTTCACTTCTAGAATAAAAAATTAATTTTCACTTTTCATTTTAAAAAAATATTATTTTGTATTTTCTCTTATTTGAATAAAATTAATATCAACCACTAAATAATATAATAAACCAAATTTAAAATCAGCCAATATTAATGCACTTTCATAATTAAAATAGAATAACGTGTATCTCCTGAATATAATGTAATTCCGCTGAAGGTGTTTCTTATATGAAATGCATCGACCTAGGTTAAATCGATCGATGGCCCTCGAGCATGCCGTACACATGCAAGATGATTGAAATGATCCAAATCATCCACGGCTTTTTAAACAACCTGAAGTTGTAAAATTCCCGCTGTGTGAAGCGACACGGAAGACCATAAATTAACTCACCTGTAACCGTAGTTAGGTTCATGGTTTACGAGATACGCGTTGCTTATTTATTTGTATCTGTGTATTTTACTTTTTGTAAGGCTGATGAATTCGTCAGAAGTGAGAGAAGTACGAGGCAGTGGCAGTAGATTATTATATTTTGTCAAAAGTTGGTGAGATGAGAAGGGCAGAGTTGGCAACGTGGTGCCCGATTGCCTGTGCGGTAGATGAACACAATGGTGAAGGACAAATTTAGAGATCTGGAGATGAGTTTAGTCAGCGATTCTCGAAATAGTCTAGCGATTAGAGAACACATTTGGAAATGCAATGGAGAGGCCGCCTGTAACCTATAGTCATTACATCTCCAAATGTAAGAAAACATCTTTATTTTCCAATAGTCACAAAATCTCTTGAAAATATCAAATTCAAGATTTAATTCAAAGATGAAGAGATTTCATATAAACCATCACATCAAAATTATAAAGGTACTCGGCACAATGTCAGATTTAGTAGTCAGTGGCATATAAATCTGATGCACGGAAACCTTGTATTGAAAAATAATCATTAACATGTTGCATCATTGTTCAACTTTATATTAACATGTTGCATATCGGATTTAGCTGTTCATGGCTACTAAATCCAAAATTAATTATTTCGAGTTCTCGGTAGGGTTTAAAAAAAAAAACTATTAACTATGCTATATAAACATTTAAGAGATCCAACGACTTTAATGTTTTTTTCCCTAAATATAACTATAGTCGGCTAATCTCTTGATCCATTATACCCTCACTTGGGAAATTCCGACTAGAAGCATTCCAGTAATTTGGATTGATCTGAAGACACATTCCACTATGAAGTATTTGCAGGTGTACTCTCACAAAATGATTTAGAATGCAGAAAAGAAAAATGAAAACTGATGACATGATATTTTACAAACAAAAAATTAGATAGTTTTTATATCTCTGAATAATTACTTTTTTCAATATGTATGGCAATATTTGTTATGTTTAAATATAAAAGACTTTTGGATATCAACATAAATAGCAGTTCGATGATTCAGAGCGACTATTTATTACTTATCAATTAATACTAGTCCTCGTTGTTTTTGTAGTTTTTCCTTGTATAGCTAAGAGTTGTTGAATATGCATTAAATTGCATTCAATGTTAAATGGTTTGGTTGGTAACAATTTTTGCTTTTCCTCTTGAACATGACCACCTTATTTGACCACCATTATAACCTAAATAACAATTGTTCTACTAATAATTTATAGAACCAACAACATATTTTACAGAACCGTTTATATAGATTTCAATTTATGCAATCTCGTGAGCATCAAGACATTTCAATTTCATCATTATGAAGGCATTGTTAACACAAGTTCTTTTAAGTTCTTTATTTATAATTGTGCATTTTCTTGAATTCTTAGATTCTATCAATTTACATTTTTAAAGTTTGCATATATTTCCCTTAAATTTTCACATTTTCTTACAGTTTAGATATTATTTTACAAAATTACAATTTTAAAAATAAACACTAACTAAATATTTTATATGATTTCAACATTGGACAATTTATTTGTCTCAGAAAATGATCTTTACATATTTATTTGAAGAATGCATAACTAAGAAATATAGTGTTTATGTTTATGATATAGTTTTTGATGAACTACAACTGATTGAGAACATGATTGAAGAGCTTCAAGTGATTAGAGATCACCGTGCACTAAAATATTACGTAAGATAATTGAATTAGTTTTATGTTGTCATTGATGTCAACTAGTTTTGACAGTACTTATCATGGAGTTGCAAATATCTAACACATCTATAGAAGAGAAGAGAAAGATGAAGAGCCAAGATATCTACTTGGAGGAAGATGGATATGATAGATGAGGATAAGGAATACCTTTGGTAACTTATTGACAAGTCTATGACTTCATATTGTTGACTTGATTATGTTGCATTAATCTGTTATGAAGTTGGGAGAAAAATGTTACAAAGCAGTGTGGTCAGTTAATGAAGCATTCTAGTATACACCGAGCAGTGTAGTGTATACCGAGCATAGTATAAACTGAGCTTGTATTCACTGATGCATTTCTTTGTTAACCGAGAATGTACAAAAGAACTAAATGATTAGTTTAGCCAACAGAAGTTGATGAGCTGTAAAGTGTATGATCACGAGGTGGAAAGCTAAAGTTTGTTACAAGATCAATGAATAGCAAAATTCAAGGAAGATCTAAAGGATAGAATTGAAACATGTTACTAACACATCAACCAAGGAAGGTTTAAGCGGCAAAATCAACGAAGGAGATTAAGCAGCAAAATCTGATGGATGAAAAGAAAAATGGTTTACTTGTCTATTTAAGAGACTAGGGTTTCATAATGAAACTTATGCCAGAGAAAAGAATACTGCAGAGATATCATGTGAACAAGCTTCATGCATGCCTGATCAAACTGGTTAAGGAGAACTAAACTGCAGAGATTACCGAGCATTAGAAAGCTATAATCGAGAGACAGTAAGTTACTGAATATTGTCAAAAAAAATTGATATATTGATCAGAGGATTTGAATGAGCATAATATAGATTTTTACATATGCAAAAGAAGTATTGTAATCAGATCACCTGCTATTACAATTTAACCATTGTAATCAGATAAATCTCTTAACCAAGTAGACTAGAAAGTCTTGGAATGTTATTCATAGAATGTACATTTGTTATCCTATCAACCCCATAGTGAATGCTGGTTGGACAATAACGGTTAGTGTTAAATCCTCTAACAAGGTCACACCTTACAGTGTATTTTGTAACCTTTAACAGGGTTGGCTCTTCACTGAGCTCACTTCAGAAGAGTGAATAATTTTTGGGTTACCGGTCCTAGGTGGTTTTTCCGTTTACAGGGTTTCCACATTAAATCTCTTATGTTATGTGTTGATTGTGATGATTGTTGGATATCATACTTTACATGTTGCATATTTGATTTGATTGGTAGTTACTATAAGTTATTAATTGGTAATCAGTAAAAGCATGAAAAATTTACTATTTTATGTTATCGAGCTACAAAAATTTGTTTAAATTGTTTTTGGATATACATTTTATATTTGGGACTGTGGATAACTGATTCACCCCCCTCTCAATTATTCTAACAATTGGTATCATAGAATATTGGTTTCTTGGAACAAAGTTTTAAGGACTTAGCATAAAGATCACAAAATGTATAAGAGGGATGTGCCAAAGTTGAATAAGGATAACTTTACAATATGGCAAAGCCGAATGAAACTACATATATCTAGAATTGGGAATTCTGCCCTCACACTATTCGAGAATGGCTACATTGCACCACCTACTAGACTTTTGACTCTTGATCAACTAAGAGATATACATGAGCATAACATTACTATGATGGAGATTGCTACTGCTCTGATAGATGCCAAGTTTGAATATATTAAAGATTGCACTACTGCTAAGGATATGTGGGATAAACTTGCTCAAGTTTATAGTGGTGATACAAATGTCAAGAGAGCCAGAGCTGAAAGTTTAAGAGGAAGATTCAATGATATGAAGATGAAAGAAGGAGAAAATATTGTGCAGTATACAAACTGAATAAAGGAGGTAGTTCATGCTATCAGAGGATCTGATGGTGTTATTGATGAAGACACTGTGGTAAGAAAAATTCTAAGGACTTTATTGCCTGTCTATGCAATCTGAATATCTATAATACATGAAAATAGATTAGCACCTAACAATACTCTCACTCTTGATAATTTGATTGGTAAGCTAATGAATTTTGAACTAAATAACTATGATAATAGTGTTGTACCGACTGTTGAATCTACTTTTATGACTTCTCTGAAGATCGGTAAGTCTAGTAGTAGAAATAATAAGGATGATAGTGATAGAAATACTGATGATGAGCTTGATGAGCTTGAATCTCTTATGGCCAGAAGATTACCTAAAGGAAAAGGTAGATATAGAGGCAAAATAAATTTAGCATGTTTTAACTGTAAAGAAGTTGGTCATATTGCTGCTAGATGTCCAAACAGGAAGGAAGATGATAGAAACAAGGATCGATCTAGTGAAGGAAGCTATGGAAGAAGAGGCAACATAAGTTACTGACACTATAATAGAGACAATCGAGACAACAATGATAAAGACAAAAAGGTATGTTACATTACTGAAGAAAATAAATTTGATTCTGATTTAGATGATGATGTAGAAGTAGTATTTGTTGCTATGAAGGATGATTTTGAGGAAGAAGAAAGGTATGTAGAAACAACACTAATTTATAAGGTTAATAAAAATGATACATGGATCATAGATAGTGGCTGTACACATCACATGACTGGTGATGAAGAAAAATTTAATCATCTTGAGTAATATAATGGAGTATCTGTAAAAATGGGTAATGATACACCTAGTATGGTTAGAGGAAAGGGATCCCTACTGATAAATGATAGAATCCAATGTGATAATGCTTATTGGGTAGAAGGACTAAACTATAATTTGCTAAGTGTGGCACAACTAAACAATTCAGGTCACCGAGTAGGTTTTCAGAGCAAGAAAGTAAAAATATTTGATGATGGAGGAAGACTTGTTGGAACAGGAGCACAATCGAAAGGTATCTTGTTTTATCTTGATAATGCAGAGTCTTCTTGTTTAATGATGAAAAATGAGGGTGCTTGGTTATGGCATAAAAGGTTATGTCATGTAAAATTTGATAACATGATTAAGATTAGTAAAAAGAAAAAGGTTAGAGGTCTGCTAACTTATCAAATCCTGATCATGTTATGTGTCATGAATGTCACAAAGGTAAAATGACAAAATATATTTCAAAAGAAAAGATTATTCAACAAAGAAAATACTTGAGTTGGTTCACACTGATCTACGTGGTCCCATGAGAACACAGAGTTATTGTGGTGATAGATACTTTATTCTTTTTGTTGATGACTACACTAGATTGATGACTGTCATGTTATTAAAAGAAAAATCAGAGGCATTTAAAATGTTCAAGTGGTTTAAAGAAAAAGTAGAGAAAGAGACTGGTAAAGAATTGAAATGCTTAAGATCTAATAGAGGAGGTGAATTTATTTTTGATGAATTTACTAACTATTGTAATGAGCATGGTATAAAAAGATAGGTCTCTGCACCGAGAACACCTCAGCAGAATGGAATTGTTGAAAAGAGGAATAGGTCAATTATTGATTGCGCAAGGACACTGATGATAGAGAAAAATTTTGCTTAGATATACTAGAGAGAGGTAGTTAGCACAATTATTTATGTTTTGAACTGAGTACAGTTGAAGAAGGACACTAACAAAACACCCTATGAGTTATGGTTTGGACATAAACCCACTGTAAGTTATTTTTTAATTTTTGGAAGTAAATTCTTTATTCTAAAAGATGAAAGAAATTGAAAGTTTGACTCAAAAGGTGATGAAGGGATATTTCTTGGATATTCCACTAAAAGAAAAGCATACAAGTGTCTAAATAAGGTTACTAATAAAATGATTGAAAGTGCTAATGTTAGGGTTGATGAGTTTGATGACAAGAATGCAAAAGAAAGCACAAAGGAACTAGAAGACTATGGTAGATTCACATACATTGAACAACCAGAGTATCTACCGAAGCTGCAAACAATGACAACTGGTCAATAGGAAAACAACATCGAGGAATAGGAAAGAGAAACCGATGAGAAGGAAGGACCTGCCAAGAAAGCAAATGAACCTGAATAGGATGAACAAGAAAGAAGAGATCAGATACTGGCAAGATTTGTTAGGAGAGATCATCCTGAGAACCAAATCATTGGCAACAAGCAAGCTGGCATACAAATGAGAAGTAAGTCGAGACAAGGTACATGCTTATTTTGTGAATATGAATCAAAAAATGTTAAAGTTGCATTAGAGAATGAAGAGTAGATAAATGAAATGAATGAAGAGATTGAACATATAGAGAAAAACAAGATATGGACCTTAGTACCTAGACCTAAGGATAAGAATGTTATATGTACTAAGTGGATCTTCGGGAACAAGCTGAATGAAAATAGAGAGGTTAAAAGGAATAAAGCCAGACTAGTTTGCAAGGGGTATGCACAGGAGGAAGGAATTGATTATGGTGAGACCTTTGCACCTATTGCTAGACTAGAAGGAGTTCAAATGTTACTGGCCTATGCAACACATAATAAATTTAAAGTTTATCAAATAGACGTTAAGTCTACATTTCTGAATGGGATACTTGAAGAAGAAGTCTACATAGAACAACCAGAAAGATTTGTAGATCCAGACAAGAAAGGCATGGTATGAAGATTACATAAAGCTTTGTATGGTTTGAAGCAAGCACTGAGAGCTTGGTATGAAAGGCTGCATACTTATTTGTTAATTATTGGATTTATTAGAACTAGTGAGAACAACAATTTGTATATGAAAAAAGATACTGATGATACTATTCTAATTGCTGAAATATTTGTGGATGATATTATCTTTGGAGGAAAAGATCACATATGTAAATCATTTGCTGATGAGATGAGAAAAGAGTTCGAAATGTCTATGTTTGGAGAGATTAAGTTCTTTCTAGGATTGTAGGTTATTCAGCAGAATGATGGGCTATTCATCACACAATCCAAGTATATAAAAGAAGTACTGAGAACATTTGGCATGAAAGATGCTAAACCAGTTGGAACACCAATGGTCACAGGCTGCAAATTGACTAAAGAGGATGAAACTACAGAGGTGAACCAGACACTATACTGATCAATGATTGGTAAGTTGATGTATGTAGTACATAGTAGACCAGATATAGCACATGTTGTGGGGATTGTTGCAAGATTTTTTGCAAATCCTAGGGAGTCACACATGGTTGCTACAAAGAGAATCTTAAGATACCTGAAGAAAATAGAGGATTATGGACTATGGTATCCAAAGGAAGACAAGTTTGAACTAAAAGTATACACTGACGCTGATTAGGTTGAAAATGTGGATGACAGAAAAAGCACAACTGGAGGAGCATTTTTCTTTGATGAAAGACTTGCTACCTAGACAAGTAAGAAGTAGTCTTGTATTTCTTAGTCTACAGCCAAAGCAGAGTATGTTGTTGCTGCTACAAATTGCTCAAATATTGCATATATTAAGCAAGTGTTGGAAGGAATGAATGAGGTAATCATTGAGCTGATGATTATATACTGTGATAACACTAGTGCTATAAACATTTCAAAGAATCCAATGATGCACTAAAAAATAAAGCACATATCTATCAATTATCACTACTTAAGAGAACAAGTACAGGAGAAGAAAGTGAAGCTAGAATTTGTTACATCTAAAGAGCAACTTGTTGATATTTTCACAAAGCCTCTACCGAAAGATACATTTGAATACTTGAGGACTAGACTTGAGGTCTGTCCCCTATCTACTGGTACTAATGTGATCTGGAGGTTGCATCAGCCTAATCTTATTAGAAGATCATTCACATTGATGCATCATAGTTCACACTTTGGATTGCTGTCTAAGGTTGTGAAAGATTTGAGAAACCAGTGGCATAATCAGTATACTGAGATACAATAAATGCATCGGACAACAAAGAGTTACATGGCTACTACAGAGTGTGTGTGTGAAAATTGTACCTAACTGTGGATACAACACTTCAGTAAAACATTAGAGTTTAGCCAAAATCAAAATCTTGCAAGTAATTGAAACTAAGCTAACTAGGTGATTTACTACCTTCTAGTAGATGCAAGTATGTATTCTCAGATCAGACCGAGATTAGTGACAATGCAACACCTAAACAGAGGATTTGAATGCAAATGAAAGCAAGGATATGAATGCAAATTAATCTATTTTTTTGGATTTTGTATGCAATATGATGAAAAAATGTATGAATCTAAGCTAGAATTGAATTGAAATGATATGCAGATTTAATCTAAGAATGATATGAATTGATATGAAAATCTATGCAAAGCTATGAAAAACTATGACCAACAATGAAAGATCTCACAAATCACCTACCTTCAATCACAAATTCTCTAGAGTAGTGCAAATTCGAGGTGGGTGAATTGTGAAGAGCTGAGCCTTGATTTTATAGAAATCTAGGGTTTGAGGATGCATAAGAAAAACCATAAATCACTCTTGATAAACTCAGGTTAATTTTTGAGTTAACAAGAAATTAAGAGTAAATAAATTCATAAAATCATGCAAAAGCATTTTTTATCTCAAAATAGAGTTTAGATCAGATTTCAACTCATCATTAGATGTTGAGTTTAAATTTAAAATTGGTTGTTAATTTCTAGTTGACTGCTTTTCTGATTGTGCATGATTTAATATGAATTAATTTAATAAATAAAGTGATTTATTTTCCACTTAACTGATTTTGAATTAAAAAAATTAATTTATGGGTTAATCAATTATTAAATCAAATTTTATTCTAATTAAATCATAAAATTTGACAACTTTGATTTTAAATCAATTAAATAAATATTCAATTGATTGTTTGTAGGAGTTTTGATTTATTGTCAAAGTTAAATAATATAATTTAGGAATAAATGCAATTAAATCTAATTAAATAATTAAGTGACAGAATTAAATCTGATTAATTAAATATTTAGAATATTCAATTAATCAAACTTTAGGATAAATAGGATTTATCACCAAATAATAATTCAATTAAAGATAATTATGATAAAATAGGAATATTCCCCAATGCAGAATTAAGATAATCAATTAAGTTTTTGATAAATTGATGTGCAGATGTGCCTTAGGTTAGGACTTTGGTGTTGATTTTGATTGATTTGTTGATGTAAGAGGTTAATGAATCTATAGCCCATTTTTGGGGTATTACATTTTTCCCCTCTTTGAATCATTGTGCAAAGCGTAGTGGTTCAAAGATTAGTCTATGTATGATATTGAAATTGATTTGAAAGATAAACCGATTCTGAGATAGAAAATGATTTATAAGATTTGAAGATGTTAGGTCACGATTGACCAAAGAACCGGTGATTACGAAAAAGTATCAAAATGCCTGATTCTGAACCTTATGATTATGAAGAAGTGAGTGACCTGATTGTCCAAAGGAATCAATATTGGTATCACATTTGAACCCTTCAGTTATGAAGAACCAAGGAAATGACGCTAATGAACTGATGGTTATGAAAAGCTGATACAGTTTACAAGATTGATTAGGATACTAGATTGATATGGATCTCAATGAATCTGATATGCCCCAAGTGACGAGGTCTTTTGATGAATCAACAACTAGACGTGGTTTTTGTCTTGATTACTGAGAGAAGATTTGATTGAATTACAAACTTGAATGATGTGCAATACCATTCCCCCTTCGGGATGAAAATCAAAATCTGACAAGAAAAGTCAACGTTGAATGGTTTAGAATCATGTTAATTGATTTGAGAAGTGGTTATACACGTTTGAGAATGCTGATGCTCAAATAAAAGGCGGCATGATATAAAAAAAAAAAGAAGAAAAAAAAAAGAAAACATAAGGAGGGAAAAAAAAGAGAGAAGAAAAACAAAAGAGAAGAAAAAAAAAGAGAGAAGAAAAATAAAATAAATTATTTCATTTACCAAGGTGCATAGGTGGGAACGATAAATAAAATATAAATGTAAAAAGAAATTACATTTATCGAGGTGTGTAGGTGGCATTTTAGAAATTTGTAGAAAGTTCTTGCATTTAATATTTGTAGCTAGGTAGTTACAACTTTTTATTTTTTATTGGCTCACAGAGCAATGTAATTTTCTAATTGGCCCATATGGTGGTGCTAAATATTAATTGGGTGGGTATTTAATATTTTTATTAAGGTAGTTGTATCTATCTTTTATTCCGCATTGGTTGTGTTGTAATATTGTCATGCCCAAACTTTGGCAAGAAAATCGCAACAATTTTTTTTTAAACACAAGATTTATAATTAACTAGATCCTACAACATCTTAGGGAATCATAAGTGCTTCATTAATACAACATGTTTAATGGATAAAATTCAAATTTTAAGTTACCCTTTGTGAATGTACCATTAATACTACATAACATCAATCATGAGGTGCAATAAATGTGGCATTTCTTAGTCATCAACATCAAATTTACTATCCAATATACTTCAATTTTAGCCTTTTATATATTTAAAATTCTAACTCCTATAAAAAGGCACATAACTGACAATTTAGAGAAACTATAAAAATCACAGGGACACTAACAATGGTGTCTTGCGTCTTAACTCAAGGTCATTACTTTAATTTGACACATAAAGTCTTAAGGTTAACACAAGCTAATTTCAATCAAATTTATATGAAACTTATTAGTTTATAAACAACTAAGACTTTCAACTGTAATTAAAGCTCCACTACCTGTTATTCTAGTTGTCCAATTTTCACCCTTAACCTATGTTCTCTTTGCACACATCTCCTCATTAAAATATTTATCCTTTACTGAATAGAAATAAGCAAGTCAATCATTCAATCTCCCAATTCCTAATTTAATCCTTCTAAATTAATTCAATGTTCTCAATTCTAGCATAATAATTTTGATAAAGTCCTAATGAAATAAGCATTTAATCCCAACTAGTAAACTAAAAAAAACTATAAATATCTCTTCATAATTCCTCTCACATACACATGTAATGTGTACATAGATTTAGATTTGCATGTGACATTGATTTTGATCTAGTACACATACATGTATTTATATCTATAACCTCTTGTATTTGTACACATAACATTGATATAAGATATGTATGTACATGTTTTATATTGATACAAACATTTACATTGATACTTGTTTTACGTTGATATAGACATTTACATTGATAGATGTGTTTTACGTTGATATAGACATTTACATTGATAGATGTCTTTTACGTTGATATAGACTTTTACATTGATAGATGTGTTTTACGTTGATATAGACATTTACATTGATAGATGTTTGATTTTCATTTTACATTTATAGATGTATAAATATGTATGGAAATTGATGTTTGTGATCTATATGTACATGACATTGATGTTTAAATTGATATTTGATGATCGTATAGTCTATGCATTTTTTTAGATAGATATATAGATATTAGAACTATAAATAAATTTGTGCACATGTAGACATATGTTTATCTAGATCTACAATTAAATCAAATTTCAATTTAATTGAGATCTAATTGAAATCTAATGTAAACTAATAAAAATATCTAGATCATTTAATTGAAACCTAATTAATCAGTCTAACTGAACAATCTAATCAATCTAAATTAATCGAGCTAATATGACTGCTTAAGTCCTATTATGCACCCTTAAGCCCTATCTATATAAATTAATTGAAACCTAATTACATTTAATATGTACAGACATATGTTTATCTCTAGATACATTTAAATCAAATTTCAATTTAATTAAAATCTAATTGTTCAATCTAATATAAACTAATAATTGTATGCACCCTAAAATGGTCACCTAGACTTTGGGCCCCCATTTAGCAATTTATCAAATCCCTGAATCAATATTTTCAAAAATCAACATTTTATCAATTATATCAATTTCCTTGATCAAATCCTATTTTATCATTTTCGATTATTTTCTATGGGTAACCATCTTATCCTAAAGTCTTTATTTGATTAAAAGGAATATTTCCTCCCCTTTTAATAAATAAAAAGCCCCCACTTTTCCTCTTATCCTAAGTTGCACAAATAAAGCACTTTTCTTATTTTATAAAAAGGAGCAAATCACTTTTTGTCTCATATGGACACAAAAGTCAACTCTTATTTTCTCATTGGAGGATATTTGTGCACATGGATTGCTCTTCTTTTATGCTCCACCCTTGATTAAATCTTTTGCCTCTTAATTTCTATCGTCCATTCCTTCTCATTTCTTATAAAAGGAGAGCTCTCTTCTTCATTTTAGGTCATTCATTTTTATGCTAACTTTATGCTGCAGGAATTCTTGAAGACTTTGAAGCTTTTTGGAGATCATTTTTGCATCACATCTTGGTTTCTTCATTGCTTCATAGTTTAGTTTTCATTCTTTCATAGTGCTTCATATTTCATTCTTTCATAGTTTAGATTTCCTCTCATGCTTTAGAATAACTCATCTAGTTTAATAGGAAGGATTGTAACACTTGCTATTTCCATTTCATAGTTTAGATTGTACTTTCATTTCCATAGTTTAGCTTTCATATTTGCATCCTCATTCTTATCTTACTTGCATTGCATTTCATTTGATTCTTGGGGATATTGGCATTCTTGCCCTTGTCTTCATTTGAATCTCTCATAGTGTGGTTGACTAGCAAGGTTATAGGCCTAATAGCTCTAGCTGAGAGCACTATCCAAACTATCCTTGTGACTCCATGCTTAGGGAGCTATGGATTAATTTTTGAGACCTCATTCTTGAGTGTTCTTGAATGTAATGATTCATAGAAGTGCACTATTTTGTGTGTACATTTTTGGCACCCACTATGGGGCAGAACATTAGCGTTTTGTCCTTTATCTTCTGCATTTTCATTAAATTTTTAGTCAATTTTTGGCTTTATTTTTGGTCTTTGGTTTTTTGTCTTAGAGTGTCGTATGACATCTTTCACCAATGTCATGCGATAATTTCTTGTATAGCAGCGCGACACTTTACCAGTTAAAAGTGTCGCACTATTTGGTAGAAAGTGTCCCACTATCTCCTGTATCCTATCGCCTGAAGATAAGGTGCACTGTCACATCAGACTAAATAGTTGCACCATTATGCAGAGAAGTGTCACACGACAATCTTGCTGATTAAAATGTTGCCTGTACCGACAGTGAGCTATTTTTAGACCTTTTTGGCCGAGTTTAGATTTAAATCAGTTTGCTATTTTTATTTACTGCAATTAGATAGAATTAACTTACATATTTCACTTAGAATCTTGCATATTTCATTTGGATTTTCAGATTTTTCTAACCTTGTGGACCTAAAAAGTTGTGGTTGTAGGTACATTTTCTTGAGAAATTTGCCAAGATTGCATGCTAAAAGGCTACTAACGGTTTTTGTAGGGCTGCCCAAAAAGCATAAAAATACAAAAAAAAAAGTGCTTGTTGTTTATTTCATTTTCAAGTGTGGCAATTACTAGTTGTTTCATTTCATAGGAACATAATATCTTGTGGAAGAAATTTTGAGGTGGTAGGAGTAGTATGCTCTTCACCCTTGTGGTGAACTAGAAAATCTTGACCCATCTTAGGATTTTGGAAGCAAGAGGGTAATTGAACTTTGCTTGGTGTGTTTGGGAGAAAGCTTTGAGATAAAGGAGTATGTTCTTCACCCTTGTGGTGAAACAAAATCTTTGAACCTCATAAGTTGATCCACTTTCTATTTAGATCTTTAGAATCCTTTAGCGGGAATGCTCTTGAGCAATCAAAAGGAACGACCCAAGTGGGGACAAGCTTATTGCTGGCTATTCCAAACCACTATAAACTCAAGGCTATCAAGGACACAAAACCTTGGTAGATGTAGTGCTTGTCTTCATTTGATGTGAGTACTTGTGAGATTGTGACCATGAGGAAAATATTGAGAAAGAATGCTTAAGGTACTCTTGAGGCCACGAGGTCCGTTACTTGCCACAAGGTAAGGAGTCCCTTTGGGGAGCAAGAGGGGTACTACGAATGGAAGCCCTTATTAAGAACCATAGTTAGAAGCCACCCTATTTTTCCACTTAGCTTCTTGGTGCAAGGATTGATCCAAGTGGAATAACCTAGATCACCCCAAGACTACTCACCATATGTGTTCCTTTGGTTGTGTCTTTGGCACTTCCATGAAAAAGCCAACATCTATTATGGGTAACCACTTTGTGTGAGGTAATGGAGCATCAAGTTGTGGGCCAAGTTGTCAAGTATCGAGCCTTGTCTTTTTAGGATAGAAAGCGCTTGAAGTGTTCTCATTGTGCTATACCTATGTAAATGTTTTTGCATACTCAACATCTCGGTAGCACTCATAGGTTTTTTCAATTTTTGATATCACAATTGTTTGTCTTGGCAAGGTTGCTTTTGCCCTTGTTTCAAGTGTTTGAAGACACATTTGATCCCATACTATTTGAAAACCTGTCAATTTACTGCTGTCATTGAGATTGAAATCAAAAAATCAACCCTCAAACTGAAAATTTTGAACAAACAGTCCCAAAACTAAGATTTTGCACTTCACTGGTCAAAGAGTCACGGAACACTGAAAAGCTATTGCACATTGTTCTAAGAACTATCATGCGACAGTTTGTCCCTGCACGACTGTCACCCCACTTACCTGGAAAGTGGCACACTACTAGCCTGGAAAGTGTCACTTGGTGTAGCGTGAAGTGGCGCTTGGTCTTAAAGTGGTGCACTACTAGACTGGAAAGTGTCACCTAGTGTAGCGTGAAGTGGTGCTTGGTCTTAAAGTGGTGCACTGTTTGCTTGGAAAGTGTCACCCAAAAATTTTATGCAATCCATCTAGTTTCAGCCATTTTTAGTCTCTTTTAGTTGACCAGATTTTTAAGTGGGTGATTTACTCTACTACTGGAAACCTATCTGTATCTTGAGTTCCTATTTTTAGGCCTCTTGGATTAGTCTCCTTTGATTTTACAAAGTCATCTTGTGTGGAATTGCCAAGTTAAAAAATCATCCTTGTTGAAAAAGTATATCTCTAGATTCGTTGGTAACATTCTTGGAGAATTTCAGTCTTCTTTTGTCCAAATTCACTTCCATCAAAAATTAGTTTCAATTATATAATTTGGGTAGATCCATCCTCCTGGTTCATATGTGCAAGGATACTGGAATCCTTTGATTTAAGCACCTCTTTGATAGTGTTGGTTTACACCTTTTGCAATTTTCTATCTCACCATCTCTTTTTGGACAATTGAGCACTTTTATTATCCTAGTTTGGTATTGACATTTTGTGAGGTCATCTTATCACCAAGAGTCTTTTTCTTTCATGTCAGTTACAACAAGGTACCAAGTTAGTCAAGGGAAATGATCTCCAGTCATCTTCAATCAGTTGCCCTTGGTCAAGACTCATCAACAACAAAAGGGAAAGGAACCCATTTTCGATCAATCTCCTAAGAGCGAGTCTAAGGTTTGTTTTGACCCAAAGAGTAATACTAGCAAATTGAGTACTTCTTTAGCACCTTTTTCATCAAATATGGATATAAGTTGTACCTTGACCAAACAACAAAGAGAAATAATAGATCAATCACTTGATGACATTTTTCAGAGACATAGGAGAAACATGTCATTCAAAGATGGCAATCAACCTGACTCACCTCCTATTAATTCAAGGTATCTAGATCCTCATCAATGATCTGAAAGACATTATGCACAAGCTCATCAAGATGCACGGTCACAACATGAGGACCAAAACAACCAATCTTATGATGCTCATGTGAACATAGCTAACTTGTTCAACCATTCAAAACCAAGTTCCCCGCTAAAAACAACTTCAAGATATACAAGTGAGAGGCTAAAAAGAATTGAGCAGGAAAAACAGGCTGCAAAAAATGAATGAGCTACAAAAGAAGAAAAACTTAGGCTTCTAGAAGAGGAACAATGAGCCTTGTGGGATATGGAGAGAAAAGCATTCCAAGAGGAACAGGATAGGATATTAGCCCAACAACTCAACAATTAATTTAACAATGGGGGTCCCAACAGTGGAACCAACTCTCCACCATCTACCCCCTCATCAACTCCAAGAAGTAGAAGGTGGTCAAGAACCCCTTCAAGATCACCTAGTCCTAGAGGAAGAAGGACTTCTCGACATGCACATTATAGGAGACATACACCTCCTAGACTTTCAAGACAACCCTCCCAACAAGCTCATCATGGCTCTCCACATGGAGGAAGTAGTGCCAACTTTGATACTCATGATTTTATGAGAATGCAATAAGAACCACTATTTCAACAATATGTGGAAAAATATGTTGAGAAAAATAAGGATCAATTCTTGGAAAGCTTGATCAACAAGGGTGCAAGGGTCCCATACAACTTTGATGTGGCCAGAAAAATTAAGAAGCAAAACCCTTCACAAGAAGAGGAGATAAAACAAATGAAGAAGATGATGGAGAAAATTATGGCTCCTAAGAGTTCCTTCAACTTGGATTCTATATGCCCTAATCCTTTTGATAAAAGTGTGAGTATGGTCGATTTTCCTAGAAAAGTTGAAATTCCCCTATATGAAAAATATGACGGTAATGGTGACCCACATGACCATGTGCGTCAGTTCTATATTATGAGTTTTGAATTCCACTATGAAGATTCCTATCTCATGAGGTTATTTCCAAGGAGTCTAAAAATTCAAGCAATGGAGTGGTTTACCAACATTACCCCTCCCATCAAAACTTTTAAAGAACTTGTCCAAAGATTTGTGCAACATTTTGCATATAATTTATCTAGGTCAGTCACCATGCTTGATTTGTGTAAATTAAAATAGAATCAAGGGGAACCCTTTGTTACATTTTTGCAAAGGTGGAGATGATTATGCTCTCGATATTCTAGGACTATTCCTGAAGATGAAAGGATTGACATTATTGTCAGCAATCTAGTGCCCGAACTGCGGTATGAGGTTAGGAAGATGGTCTTTGATTCTTTTGACACTATGGTTGAAACCACATGTAGAATTGAGGATGTCTTAAAAGAACAAGTAATTTTGACTAAACAAAACAACAACAACAAAAATAGTCAAAATAACAACCCTCAAAAGGATAAAAGCAAGAACTCACATTGGAACAAAAACAAATAGGTAGTCAATGACAGAGTTGTTGACTCTTCTCAACCAAAGGATCAAGGTGTCCTTAATTTATCTAGTGCAGTTCAAGCTATGAAACTTCAAACATCCTCTAACCAACAAGAGCCTAAGCAATGATATTAGGACAAGTCCAAAAAGGAAAAGAGACAATTCACTAAGCTTGGAGACTCTTATGCCGATATTTTTAAGACCTTGATTGCTCATAATTTGGCACAACCTCAGGATCCTACAAAGTTTCACATACTAGATCCTAAACCTTATTGGTGGAATGAGAAAGCTTACTATGTATACCACAATGGGATTGGACATGACATTGAAAATTGTTTTAAACTTAAACATCTTATTCAAGACCTTATTGAGACTGGGAAATTACAAGTTGATGGGTTGACCAAAAATGCAGACCACAAGGCCTTTAAGGAGCCCTTGCCTAAGTATAAGAAGGGGGAGACTTCTAAAAACAAGAATGGCAAGGCCACAATCAATTATACATACCCATCTATAGATAATATCATCAATATGCTTGAAGTTGTAGACAATGATGTTAACATGATGAGGGGAAAATATCCCTATGGTTATGATGTGAACTCACCTCCCATATGTGATGAAGGACCCATTGTTGTGCTTAGAGGTCCTCAATCTCGAAGGTCATCCCAACCTCTCAATGCTGTTACTAGGAGTCAGAATTAGGGTCCTGTGGTCATTAGAGGGCCTAATTCCAAACCCAAACAAGTGACATTCAAGAATGTCACCAAACCTGTAGTCACTCTAGAGATGAGCTATAACCTTGTTGATCAGTTACAACAAACACCCGCTCAGATCTCTATTTTTGAACTCTTGGAATTGTCTCCAAGGCACAAGTGTATACTTGAGGATGCTTTGCGTGCAGCAAATGTCCCTAATAGATGTCAACCAATTCCAAAACATAGTCAACCACCTTGCTAGCCCACATTACCTTACATTTTTTGAAGAAGACAATAAAGCCTGGAGCCATCCACACAATCTTTCCCTTCACATTGAGGTCATGATCAATAAAACCCATGTTAGGCATGTGTTGATAGATGGGGGTGTTGGGCTCAATATTTGTTCTTTAAGTCTTTTGAAAAACCTAGGATACTCAAAGAATGTCATTGATATTAGGAAGAAAATTACTATCAAAGCCTATGATGAGGCTGAAAGAAGTTCTAAAGGGTTAGTTATTCTTCCAGTCAGAATTGGTCCTGTTGAAAAAGACATTTTGTTCCAAATCATTGATGCCGGTCCTCTAGCATACAACATCTTATTGGGTAGACCATGGATTCATGACATGCAAGTAGTATTGTCTACCTATCACCAATGTGTCAAGTTCCCATACAATGGTGTAGAAGTTTGCATACTAGGTGATAGCACATTGTCTGTAAATATGATTTCAATAGGGATCCATGTTCCCTTAAATAGAGCAGTGGAAAATTTTGATGCAACTCTTGAGTAGTGCAAGAGTAAGTTTAAGTCCATTGACCTTGGCATGGGAGATTATCAAATTGACTCCTTCACAAAGTTACCAATTTCACCTAGGTCCTATGGTAAACCATCACAAGAGATGCATCCCTCATCTTTAGCCATGACTCTATTTGATACATTTATAGAGTCTTCAGTGCCCATCCAGGATGAGAAAGAGGAGGTAGCTATTAGAGAGTGGATATACAAAGAGGAAAAATACCAACATAATGAAAATTTCTCCCCATCTCCTAAGGCTTATGGGAGAGGATACACACTAGTTACAAATATGGGTTACCCAGGTCATGGTCATCTTAGTCATAGATTGGATGCAAAAGCAGAACCACTAGACCATGCTCTTTTTGGGCGTAGAAATAAGACAACCATTGGCCTAGGTTTTGAAGGTCAAACCAAGAAATTTGTTCCTATCCTAGCTATGATGAATAGTGATGATGAATCCAATTATGTTCCTAATTTACAAAATCAGCAAGATAGGTGTGAAGATTGGGTTCCTTCCACCAATCTCCTTTGGGGAGATTTTGAGACTCTAGTTGCCAACCCAACCAATTCTAACATAGAGCAAGAAGAGTCTATTATTGAAGATCATGTTGAGGATCCTACTCAAGAACACCAATACACAAATGGCATGAGAGAAGGTGTTACCCTTGGTGACATTGAAGCTTCCACATCTAGACGTCGTAAGCATGCTTGGTGTAAACACCCCAATTTGGATTCAAAAATAGACTCTCATGAGTATGAATGGGAGTCTCTCTCAGAATCTTCTCTTGTTGAGATGAATATTTATGTTGTTCATGCCTATAGTACTCAACCTACGGTAGCTAACAAGTCTAGTGTAGGATTAGAGGATTGGAGTCCGCAAGTCACCTTGGTGGACGATGCTTCATTCGGTAGGGTAAATCCTGATTTGGGTACCTTAGAGGGGTACTTGACAGATCCTAACTTTGCAGTCACTAGAGATGACACCTTTCATATCAATAACATTGAACCCACCATTAATCTACACCTTGTTCACTATGATCTCATTGACTGGTCTCAACTCTATCAAGAGCCTCATCTCTTAACCTTCCAGAATGACTACGAGATAGCTTGCTACTTGGATGCCCTTGAGCCTATAGTCTCTTCCACCAGTGAACCAACTACAAGTATGACTGAACCAGATATCAAGTACATCAGTCACAAAATGAAGAGAAAAGAAAAAAAGAATAATGGTTCTGATGGCAAAAACCACTATGTGGCAGTGTCAAAACCCAAAAAAGTAAAAATAAAGGACATATCCGAAGGTGAAAACCTTTGTGAGGCACCTAAGGATGGGGTACTTGATAATCTTCCCAGCTATTTTCAAGACAGGTCATCAATTCTTATTGAGCCTACACAATCAGTCAATTTGAATACAAAGGAGGCTTTTCAAATTGTACATTTAGCTCAATCTCTATCACCACAAGAAAAAGAGGCATATACCAAGTTCCTACAAAGAAAGAAGATCAATTTTTCTTGGACTTACTTAGACATGCCAGGGTTGGACACTAGTCTTATTATGCATCATTTGTCCATAGCTCTAGGCATTAAACCAGTAAAATAAAAGTTGAGGAAAATGCATCCTCATATAGCTCTACTCATCAAAGCTAAACTAGAGAAACTCTTAGGTGCAGGATTTATCAAAGCCATTGATTATGCTAAATGGATTTCCAATATTATCCTAGTTTCAAAACATGACGGGTCCATTCGTGTCTGCACAGATTTTAGAGATCTTAACAAAGCTTGCCCAAAGGATGATTTTCCACTCCCAAACATAGATATGATAGTGGACATGACTGCAGGATATGAGATCTACTCTTTGATGGACAAATTTTCTGGTTACAATCAAATTAAGATAGCTCCTGAAGATCAGGAAAAGACAACATTCACTTGTGCATGGGGAACCTATTGTTGGAATGTCATGCCATTTGGATTAAAGAATGTAGGAGCTACTTATCAAAGAGCAATGACCACTATATTCCATGACATGATGCATAAGAACATGGAAGACTATGTGGATGACACCCTAGAAAAATCCAAACAAAGGAATACACACCTCAAAGATCTAGAAGTCATTTTAGATCATATGGAATAGTTTCAGTTGAGATTGAATCCCAAAAAGTGCACATTTGGAGTCACCTCCGGTAAACTTCTAGGATTCATTATTTTAGCCAAAGGAATAGAGATGGATCCCGAAAAAGTTCAAGCAATATTGGCTATGCCACCTCCCAAAAATATCAATCAAATGAGGAGTCTTCAGGGATGCCTTCAGTCTATCTGGAGGTTTATTTCACAATTAGCAGATAGAGCTCAACCCTGTAACAAGACATTACACAAAGGGGTTAAATGGGTTTGGAATGAGGATTGCCAAAAGAGCATGGATCAGATCAAACAATACTTGGCTAATCCTCCCATCTTAATGCCTCCTATTCTAGGGAAACCACTCATCTTGTATGTTTTTGCAACAGAATCTTCCCTGGGGGTGTTATTGGCTCAACTTGATGATACAGGAAAAGAAAGAGCTATCTATTACATCAACCGCACAGTTGTTTCCTATGAGGTCAATTATACTAGTATTGAAAAGTCTTGTCTTGATGTGGTGCTTGCTTCCCAAAAGTTGTGACATTACATGCTTGCACATACAATACACTTGATAGCCAAAATTGATCCTCTTAAGTATTTGCTCGGCAAGGTTGGTCTCACAGGTAGACTTGCTAAATGGATGATGATTCTTTCCAAATTTGACATTGAGTATGTCAAGCGTAAAGCCATAAAAGGACAAGCTATCACTGATCAATTGGCTGATTTTCCCATTCAAGATAGTATGCCCATTCAAGTTGAATTTCTAGATGAGTACATCATGGACATGACTACAAGAACATGGAAGATGTTCTTTGATGGCTCTTTCATGCACAATGGTTCAGGAGTTGGAGTGTTGTTTGTCTCCCCTCATGGGTGTACTATTTCCAAATCCTATAAATTATTGTTCCCATGCACAAACAACATTGCTAAATATGAGGCCTTAACCAATGGATTGAAAATGGCCATAGAATGAGGAATTACAGAGCTACATATCTATGGGGATTCACAATTGATAATCAACCAAGTTAATGAAGAATATCAAACAAAGGATGACAAAATGATACCCTATAAGAAGATGGTTGATTCATTATGCCAATACTTCACTTTTGTTACATTTCAACAAATCCCTAGAGTAGAGAACAAAGCATTTGATGCTATGGCTACATTGGCTTCCATTCTTCAGCTAGAGCAACATGAATCTAGATATGAATTCCTGGTGGAAGAGCTACGTCACCCCAATTTTGACTCCTTAGAAAGCCATGTCATATGTACCTTGGTTAGTCATGAGTCATCCCACTATGGTGCCATTTACTCATATCTCCATGATGACATCATCCTTGAAAACTTTAATCACTCTAAAAGAAGAAACCTTGTCCGTAATGCCTCTCACCATACCCTTATCTCTGGTGATCTGTATAGGAGGGGTTTAGATGGGACACTTCTTAGGTGCTTGGAAAAGGATGAGTTCAACTGAGCGTTAGTTGACATTCATGAGGGCATTTGTGGAGGACATTCCAATGGTCTTGCCATGGCTCGAAGGTTTCTTAGGGCAAGGTACTATTGGCCCACAATGCAGATGGATGCTATAGCTTTTGCCAAATCTTGTGAAAAGTGTCAGAAACATGGGAACCTGATTCATGCTCCAGGTAGGGAGCTTATTCCTTCTATTTCTCATTGGCCATTTCAGCGCTGGACCTTTGACCTTGTTGGGCAGATTCATCCCAACTCATTAAGTGGACATAAATTCATTATTACTGCTACTAACTACTTTACCAAATGGGTAGAAGCCATTCCACTGTCTATTGCTTCAGGAAAGACAATCTCTTTGTTCATATTGAATCACATCATTTATCGATTTGGGATACCTTCTGAGATAATCACTGACAATGGAGGTCAGTTCAAAAACAAGGACCTTACATGTAACACCCCGCCAGGTGACCCAAGAGAATTACACTAAAATTATGCTAAGTTATGCAACAATTTTTTTTTTTGTTTACAATTGTTAACAAGCACATTGAATAAAGCATCACATTGATCTACATACATCAGTTTGAATAAACATGTCATTCATTTGCATTCTCAAGGGTCCATGATGTAGTATTACTTTATCAAACTAACACTATGTTAACATGATCCAATATATAAGAACATTTAAGTACATAATAAAATTAAATACATCTCTTCAATCAATATTACCTTACATCACATGATCACCTACGTCCACTACACATGTCGTAGGGTATGCGATGATATTTAATACAATTACAAATATCAAAATACATCATGGATCCACATAGGGATCATTACTAATCAAATGAAATCTCTTACAAGTACAAGATAACATCTTCTAAAAAAATTGGGTACATAAATCTGCAACAAATATGATAATCTGGTCCATGTGTACAATCAGGTGAAGGAGGATAACCACAACAGTCTCAATGGAGAAGTACACTACCTCCCGACCATGTGGAACCCTAAGGTCCACCCCACCATGCTAGGGAGATAACACCAAGCCCACACACACACACAGGACCAATCCCCAATCATCACCTAGGAAGATAATACTAGAACAAGAGGGTATACGGGTTACCAGAGGCATTGACCTACGTAGGATATCTATGGTGTGAGTAGGAAGGTGTCATCACGTAGATCCACCCTTGAGTTTAGTCCTGAAGGTTCCTCACTGAACCAACGGCACTCAAGTGATCATACGTGGCATCGATATCTCTCATGAAGACAAGTATATCGATGATCCACCCTTGAGTTTAGTCCAGAAGGTTCCTCACTAAACCAACGGCACTCAAGGCATGGGCGAAGTATCACAAATTATCTTTTTAATGTTCTGCTAACTAGATTAATTTTTATAATGTTATCACTGGAATTAAGAAACTTGTCAATGGATGATTCGTCAACCACTTGTGGGCCTCAGTGATCCATTGCAAGCCACCCCCTACATCACATCTAGATAACCTACCCTAGTTTCACAACAATACCCATCCTGGTTTGTGGCCACTTATAACATATTAAGTTCCAATAACCAAATAAACAAATAAATCATATTACCATTTCAAAACATTGATACCCTTGGCCACTAACTCAAATTCATCCATCGGGAGGTGATAATAAGTATCAAATAGACATCCCAACCATGATCTCACATTACACTTTCCCAATCAAGCAATAGAAAACATAATCCATATTACACCATAAAACATTCAACAACAGAATAGATAACTTATATCCACAACATATACCTGACCTCTAGATTTTACCCCCTATTTGGTCTTCTAATCTCGTATGCAAATCAACTACATCAACAGTGTATTTCTCATGCACGTACAATACGCAATCAGAGAACATCGTAACACAATGAGATAACATCTCGTAAAGAAAACAAAGTCACAAGAATCAAATAACAAGTAAATTTTCTCACACTATTTTATCCCTATTATCATATTCGGCGAATTTCAATAAATGAGGTTATGTGATTCAATTTCCACAAATGATCATAGCAACATAATAGCTAAAGTAATCTCCTAGGAAGTTAGTCTTAATCAATAGATTAACCTTTTACCATCTTTTTCTTTTGTTTGCAACTTAACATCAAGATGTTTAATTGAGATTGACGATGCACTTATCATGAGCATGAAACAATTAAATAATCCACATCAACCATCACATGACCATAAACTAATTCATTCAATAATTATTTTATGATAATTAATCATTTAATATATATTTATTAACTTAAACGTAAGATGATGAAATATTAGTTAATATACATATTCAATGACTAAGATATCTATATACATAAAATCTAAAATGTATTAACTATAAATAACATTCACTTTTTCAATACTTGAATTAAAATTAATATAACAAATTTAAACAATCATGATAATTTCCTATCTCTTATTACTCAAATCCTAATATAATAGCCTACTTGATAATACAATCCTCTAGGTTCCTATCCTAGTATCCACCTCATCATCATAGTGGACTAAGAAACAATTAAAATATGCAAGTGGCTACTAGCCCAAAGGTGGCGTCCAAAGTCTCATCATGGGGTTGCAATAAATTTGAAAACTTAAGTATAATATATGGTTTAGATATTATGCCTTGGGGACCCCATCCACATTCCCCAAGACTTCTATCGAATCAAATAAATTATCAGCCCAAGAAATGGCATCCAAGGGCAAGTTGAGGGAAGGAAGTTAAAATAAATGCAAGGAAAAGACATGGGATTCAAAACTCCCGCCACCCCATAAGGAAGTACAGCCTGCCCATGTGTAAGGAATGTCAGCCAATAAAGATGAGCCATACCAAGTGGAGGAAGAGTGTAAGGGTAGACCAAGTAGAAGTTAGGTGTGGAAAGAAGGTGAGTAATGACAAGTGGCGTGGAGAAAGGGCTTGGCCCTCATAAAACTAATTTCAAATATATATATATTTTTATATGTTTCAAAATAATGGTTTGTCCTCCAAATTGGAGTGGGTCCCACACATAATTAGATTTAAGAGTTTGCATTGAATTTGAATATGTATTTGTTCATTTTAAAATACAAGTTCGTAGAAAATATTATTAAATAATGACTGTGTTTTTTTTTAATGTATGGGAATTCTTTTCCTCATACATTTTCCAGAGAGCTGGAAATATGTATTTGGTTTCAAAACTTAGTTTTATTTTTGTTGTTGGTTTTCTCCATTGAAACACTTAGATTATTTTGCTATCCCATACATAATGTTATTTGTTTCCCAATTTGATTGTCAATTTGATTTACTAATTCCCTCAATTTGGAATAATTGTATGATCTAATAAATAAGTATTGTGGCAAACATTGGATCAAAATATAACTAAGTTCCATTGTGTTTGGAAATAACAAGTTTTGCCCATTTCAAATTTAGCTTCCACTAATGACTAAATTGGAGAAGTTTGTATGTTGAGGTGTTAAAATTCCACATTGAAAGCTAAAATCTCAATTGTTTATTGCTTCACACTTCATTTGAGAAGATAAGTGTATCCTCTACTTTGTTGGAAAAGAATTGAAACTAATTTAGAGCATATTAAGGGAACTCAAACCCTACCTGATTCAACAAGCAGGCTGATGAAGTCCAGCCGAGAATACCTCTCAAACCCACAAGCTTGAACTCTCAGCTGCTTCCAGATTAGCTCCCAAATTGCCTTCTACTCCTCTCTTCTCTTCCTCAACCCTTCACTTCTCTCTCTATTCTCTTCTCTAAATTTTGCATATGAAAGGTAATGACAAGTCTTCCTCTCTTCTCCTTCTAAATTGGCTTGGAAAGTGGGGGGAGAAATATTTTATTATTTCCCCCTACTATTCAAGTCAACTACCCAAAATATAACAATTTTAAATTGTAAATTTCTTTTCATTTTATTTCCTCTTATGAAATTCATTTCTTTTTTATTTCCAATTTATCATTTGAATTAGGTTATGTCACTCAATATTTCAAAATACATGATAAGTTGTATCTATATAATCATATATATAAATTTAACGTATATTCAATTAATAATATTATTATCATAAGAGACATAGTGTAAACATATGTATCTGATTATGTTATATCATACTAATAACATTATATTTACCAAAATGCCAACATAATATAAATAGCTATCAGAAACCAGACATGAAATCCACAAGGTCAAAATATGACACCAACATGGAACAACACCTAAGATCAATATCATGCTCAACCGAGAAAAATATATATATCAGATTCATTCTGCCAAAATGAATTTGAATCAGGTAAGTCAAGTAAGATTCCGTCCATGGTTTTAGGATGATTAGGTTAGGCTAGGGGATTGCCCTGAGTGCTAACTCCCCTTCTCCTCCATTGAGACATAATGAGGGCACACTCATCCTATCAAGCCAGGGAAGTCAATGCCCGGTACCTACAACCTACATAAAACCACTGCATGTACATGTGCATTTATCAATATAATAACAGATAATGGTAGGGATGGCTGGGACGTGTGGACCCGACTCAATGTAGGTAACTATGCCTCCTCTACCATATAGGCATGTCGAACAGAAAAGAAAAATAGACATGATACCATACACATGCGGGTATGGGGTGAGTACCAGATAAAGATAATCATCTAGATTGCATCAATTAACACATGCATTAGAAACATCATATAAAATCCATCATTACTCAATTTAACCATCACATAATGTTTTGTTCTATTTCAAACATGATAATTAACCTCCAAAGCATAATCGTCAAATAACACACCACAATATAAATATAACATATGTCTAGTCTAATCAACTAAAGTAAAATAGTATCAACTAAATCATAGTCTCAACAGTAATAAGTTGCGAAGGGTATTACATTACACACCTCTACGAGAAATTCAAGATAAAACAACATTGGTCCTCCATTTAATTCCTGTAAGGAAATGGACAAGCAGAGGCTTCAAATAAAACCATTCTTAAGATTCTCCATAGAATAGCTCACAAGAATGGTAGAGATTGGCACCTACAGATCAATCCAGCCTTATGGGCTTATAGAATGAGTATACGTACTCCCATAGGGGCTACTCCTTTTTCCCTCACTTATGGTGCTGAAGTAGTATTACCTTTAGAAGTTGAGATTCCTTCACTTAGAGTCTCTCTCAAAGGTTTGATTACAGATGAGGATTACCGCGCCATGAGGTTACAAGAGTTGGAACTTCTTGATGAAAAATGAAAAGCATCATTTGATCACATGAGAGTTTACCAAAAGCATATGTCCAAAGCATTCAACAAGAAGGTTCACCCTAGAGAATTTCAAGTAGGAGATCTTGTCCTACGTGAGAATCCTAAGAACCAACAACATCGAGAACAAAAGGGTAAATTTGAACCTAATTGGCTTGGACCATACATTATTACTGTTGCTTTTGGAACAGGTGCTTACTTGCTATCTGATGAATAGGGGGAATAGCTCCTTGACCCTATCAATGTTTTGCACCTCAAGAAGTTCTATCCATGATACCTATTCAGTTTGGGGGCATCCTTTGTACATATTTATTGATCCTAAAAAACTTTCAAAAAAATTCACATATAATGCTGAAAAAATCCTAAAAAGCATACAATGTCCTGAAAAAATGAGCATCCTAGTGAAAACCTAGCAATAGGCGCTTTGATGTCTCACCAAAAAAATAAAAAAATGCAAAAAATTCAAAAAAATAGAAAAAGTGCCTTGGTGAAAACTTGGAAACAGGCGCCTTGGTAGCAAAAATACAAAAAAATTGAAAAATCAAAAAAATCTCCAAGTGGTGAAAACCTGGAAATAGGCGCTACTTGAGGGCTTTGCACCCTTGTCTTTTAGCATGCATCCTCGACCCTTAGCCTTTCTCCATCATGCCTTGACCTTGTTGCCTTGGTTTGGAATTGGTCTTTGTCTTTGTCTAGGGGGCATAACTGTGTTAGCTTTGGTTTCTAGGATGCGTTGGTCTTTAGGACATTCTTGCAAATGGTGTTTTTCAACACCACCCCAAATAGTGTTTTTCAACACTACCCTAGCATCAAGTGTGTCTCAACACTTATTAGATATCCTACCCCACAGTCTAGAATGATATGATATTTCCACTGACAGATGTGATACTCAAAGTTTGACTCTATGACCTACACACATGCACTTAAACACTCAACTCGCTGAGACTTGATTGACTTTATTTTCTTTGTGTGCTATCTATGATGATTTCTTTGATGAGTGTTATCTCCCTATGATAGTTTTGAATGATGCATAGCTAGAAGACTGAGGGAATGAGAGCAAGTTTTATTTCTTTATCTGCTTGTGGGTATATTTTGTTGGTCCTTACTGGCATTAGCATTTATGCTTGATCCACTTGACACGTAGGACCTACAAGGTATTATCCTTTACTATTTTGTGAGTGCATGCTTGTAGTCATCTTGACTTTCCTTGTGTCTCGATGCGAGTATAATCTTGCCATATCAAATTTAGGTAATCTCACTGCACTAGTCATCTTGACCTATATGTCTTTGGTGCCTAGGTGAGATTTCCACATATCAATCTGATATAGATCATATTCATATACCCATAGTCATACTAGTGTGTATTGTATGATCTTATGATACTACCAATAAAGCTCAATGATGATTATTAGATGTCTATTGGTGTTGTGACCTTGCAAGTCACCCACTTTCATAGTAGCTTGCATTTCTAGGTTCATGTTAGATTAGTTTTGCATCTTGCATATGGAGAGAGCTCTCCTTTCATCTTTCGTGGACTTGTCGGTCAACTATGCTCACCTCTCACTTCTTCTTGATCATGTCTTTCACTCCTTGTCTTTTACATCACATCCTTTTCCTATCACACAAGGGGTTAATGATTTTTGAAAATGACCTTTTCGCCCCTTATATAGCATTTTGACTTTTTGACCTAATTTTCAAAACACTTTGGAATTGCATGAAAATTGCACCCCTAGCTAATTTCGATGTCTTGGATCTATTTTCGGACTTGAAATCGAAATCTAAGTTAATCTTGATAGTCAAAATCACATTTCAAAATTTTCACCCTCTTTTGCGCAGTTGGCTGACCATTTGAGGCTTGATCCTTCGATCTTTCTTGGGGCATCTTCATTTCTTCACCCCCATCTCTTTCAAACTCTTAGTCTATCATTCATTTCCACTCACTTCATCTCTCTGAGGTTTGACTTCATCTTTATCCTATATCTTTTCAGTCAAACTGAGGCATATCTTCATTCCTTAATGGTTATCCTATCATGTTTCATCTTCAATTGTGATTTCTAGTGACTTGATCAAGTTTATCAATTTTCTGCTCTCATCTACCTAATTTTAATTTCAATTTCAAGGGGGTAGTACCTATCAGCTTCGAATCTTTGATTCAACTTTATCATTTAGTTCAGCTTGAGATTCTTATTTTGAGACTTGATTATCACTTAACAACAATGGTGTTGATCTTGTCTTTTGATTCTTATCTCTTATTTTCAGGCTTGACTATCACTTAATAGTAATGGTGTTGGTCTTATCTTTCAGCTTATGCTTATGCTTGTCTTGATGTGTTCCCATCCGTCGAACACACATCTGGGTTGTTTTGTGATCCCAAATCGATCTCACATTTCAATTCTTCTTTGACCACATGTGTTCCCAGAATGATCACACATTAGTCAAAGAGGGGAAAATATATGCACCCTAAAATGGTCACCTAGACTTTGGGCCCCCATTCAGCAATTTATCAAATCCCTGAATCAATATTTTCAAAAATCAACATTTTATCAATTATATCAATTTCCTTGATCAAATCCTATTTTATCATTTTCGATTATTTTCTATGGGCTAACCATCTTATCCTAAAGTCTTTATTTGATTAAAAGGAATATTTCCTCCCCTTTTAATAAATAAAAAGCCCCCACTTTTCCTCTTATCCTAAGTTGCACAAATAAAATACTTTTCTTATTTTATAAAAAGGAGAAAATCACTTTTTGTCTCATATGGACACAAAAGTCAACTCTTATTTTCTTATTGGAGGGTATTTGTGCATATGGATTGCTCTTCTTTTATGCTCCACCCTTGATTAAATGTTTTGCCTCTTAATCTCCATGGTCCATTCCTTCTCATTTCTTATAAAAGGAGAGCTCTCTTCTTCATTTTAGGTCATTCACTTTTATGCTAACTTTATGCTACAAAAATTCTTGAAGACTTTGAAGATTTTTAGAGATCATTGTTGCATCACATCTTGGCTTTCTTCATTGCTTCATAGTTTAGTTTTCATTCTTGCATAGTAGCTTCATATTTCATGCTTTCATAGTTTAGATTTCCTTTCATGCTTTAGAATAACTCATCTAGTTTAATAGGAAGGATTGTAACACTTTCTATTTCCATTTCATAGTTTAGATTGTACTTTCATTTCCATAGTTTAGCTTGCATATTTGCATCCTCATTCTTATCTTACTTGCATTGCATTTCATTTGATTCTTGGGGATATTGACATGCTTGCCCTTGTCTTCATTTGAATCTCTCATAGTGTGGTTGACTAGCAAGGTTATAGGCCTAATAGCTCTAGCTGAGAGCAATATCCAAACTATCCTTGTGACTCCATGCTTAGGGAGCTATGGATCAATTTTTGAGACCTCATTCTTGAGTGTTCTTGAATGTAATGATTCATAGAAGTGCACTATTTTGTGTGTACAATAATTTTTTTATCTAGATCAATTAATTGAAAACTAATTAATCAATCTAACTGAACAACCTAATCAATCTAAATTAATCAAGCTAATATGACCCATTAAGCCCTATCTAGATCAATTAATTGAAACCTAACTATAGTCAATATATGTTAGACATGTGTTTATCTAGATACATATGTTTATCTAGATCAATTAATTGAAACCTAATTACATTTAATTGTACACTTTTTAATTTGAACTTAAAAATATTTTGAAACCTAATCAATATAATTGAACAATCTACTTGATCAATTTATTATTCAATATTTTTAAACAACCTTAAAATCGATCTAAAATTAATCTAATCTAATAAATTGAAAAAAGTATTGAAAGTTCTAATCAATTAAAATTCAATTTACCTAATCAATCTAATCAATTTCTAATATAGACCAATTATTCAATCTAATCAATCTAATCAATTTCTAATATCAATAGATTTAATTTAGAAAAATTACACAAGTTTAATTTGAACTAGACAAAGTATCTTGATCTAGAAACATAAATAATAAAGTCCAAACCAAACTATCAATCTAATATAATGTAGCTTGACCTTGAAAATAATTCAAAACCTAGTCAATCTAATTTCAAACAATCTTTAATCAGTTTATTAATCAATCTAAACAACCTTAATCAATAGATAAAATCAATCTAATCTAATCAATTGAAAAAAGTATTGAACTTGGTCTAATAAATTAAAATTCAAAATAGGTAATCTATATAAATTCAATCTAATCATGCATTTCAAATCATTTATAGTCTACTTCAAATATGATTTTTAAGTACGCATGAGCTAGATCTATGAAAACACATTAAAAGCCTAAGTTAGCTCCTGATATATGTAGTCTGGATCCTCTCTATCCTTTATTATCTCTAATTAAGCTATTGATGAAGAAAATAAGACATTTTCATATAACATGGTTGTAAGGGAAGCACTGATCAATGCATTTTCTGAAGGAGAATTTATTGAGGTCAAATATCTAGATTTAGCACACAAAATTTGGAAAAGATTGGAAGCATTATATGAAGGAGACAAGTTTACTAAGCAAGAAAAGTTACAGAACTAGAAAACAGGGATGGATAATTTGAAAATTAAAGATGATGAAAATATTAGGGCTTATGTACAAATAGTTACTGAGGTTTTGATTGGAATCAAAAATTTTGGAGGCACTTATGAAGAGGAAGCAGTATTGCAAAGACTCTTAGATCATTCGCACTTGGTTACAAAACCAAAGTTTAGGCTATAGAAGAGATTATACCTTTGACTAAAAACTTTAGTAGAGAGATGTTGATTGTAAATTTTACTACCTTTGAGGCTGCAGAGATGGGAGATTATTTACCTAAAGTTGAAATAGCATTTAAGGTGTCTACACACAAAAAGACATTATCTAGAATTGTGAGCACTAGCAGTGGTAATATGAAAGAAGAGCTTGGTTAGTGTGCTAATGAATGGGAATAGATACCAAAAGAAGAAAGAAATCTAGATGAAATTGTTTCCCTGATTGCTAGAAGAGAAAAGAGAGGTAAGGGTAACTTTGAAGGAAATTTACCTTTGAAATGTTTTTCATGCAATAAGATAGGTCACTTTGCATCTAGATGTCCTACAAAAGTTCCTAAGCATAAATCTAAGTTTTACAAACCTAAGTATTCAAAAGAAAATTAATGGTTTTATGTTAGTGAAGGTGTTTCTGATGATGATTTTGATGATGAGGAGATTGGATTTATTGTTTTCAAAGATGAGAAACCATTACATAAGGAAAGAGCTTTAGTGTCACATGTTGATAAGAAATCTGAATGGATTATAGATAGTGGTTGCTCACATCATATGACTAGAGATAAAAATTATTTTGTTAAACTAGACAAGTATGATGGTGGTTTTGTGAGATTTGGAGACAATGTTCCTAAGCTTATCATTGGAGTAGGATCTATTTCTTTAGATGGAAAGACTAATACTGAAAATGTACTACTTGTTGATGGACTTAAGCATAACTTATTGAGTGTTGGACATCTGATGGATAAGGGTTATCAATTGAAATTCATTGATGGGAAATGTTTTATTAGAAGTAAGTGTAGACATAGAAAATTGGCAAAGGCTTAAATCAATCAGAAAGGTGCAACAAATCATCAATAGCACTAAAAATCAATAAATGAAACAAAGGCAATTCAAATCAAAGGAAAATTCAATTAAATGATTAAATGATTAAATAAAGCTTGAAAAGGGGAAAAACACTAAGAAATTGATTAAATTCAATTAATGACATAGTGGTTGAAATGAAAAATCAAAATGAACCTCTTACCCTTCATGGCTAAATTTAATTACTTTAATTAATTAATAAATCATAAATTCTCTCAACAAAGGAAAAAGGAGACAAAATGGACACAAATCACTCACTTTTGTTGAAATGGTCCAGCCTTTTGAAACCATTTAAATGTTTGTCCCCCAATTTAGAGACAAAGCAAAGCCAATTGACCTTACCCAAGCATAACCATGGTTATCTCACTCTACCCCCTGCCCTTGGGAAAATCTTATAAATAGAAGGCATTTTGAGGCATTATTCATCCACTCCATATCTTTGAATTGCCGCAAAGCTCTGTCAATTTGCATCCATATCACTCACTTATCATTTGTCATTGCTAATTAGCTTAAATTGCTTTGATCATAGTAGATTGTTCATCAAATAGAGCTAGAATTTGATAGAATAGATCTAAATTTGCATATCATATAGCTTAATTCTCATCTTTAGAGTGTCACTAGTGAGGATCATAGCTGAGAGCCTCATTTACCACTTTATTTTAGAGATCCATGAGATGTTGATAGATTAATTGTGCATTTGTTAGATTATTTTTCTCTAATTCTTGTTGTTCTTAGTTAATCTTGTAATTTCATGAAGGTGTAAATCACTCACACATAGTAAGACAGTAAATTTGATTGCAACTGGTACTAAATCTAGAGGTAATGTATTTTAGTTAAATACATCTAAAGCTTCTTGCTTTGTTGCAAAGATAGATGACAGTTGGTTATGTCATAGAAGGTTTTGTCATGTTAATTTTGATAAAATTATGAAGGAAAGTGTGGCTAATGCAGTAAGACACCTACCTAAAATTGTAAAACCATCTAACACTATGTGTAGAGAATGTGTAATGGGAAAGCAAACTAGAAGCAGTTATAAAAGCAAATCATATTCAGAAAAAGGAAAGTTAGATCTTATACATACAGACCTATGTTGACCTACAAGGACAAGATCATACTATGGTGAAAGGTAGTTTATACTTTTTGTTGATGACTTTTCTAGAATGATGTGGATTACTTAGTTGAGAAAGAAATCAAAAGCATTTAACAAATTCAAGATATTCAAAGAAAAAGTAGAGAATGAATCAAGCTTAAAGATAAAAAATTTAATATCAGATAGAGGTGGAGAGTTTACTTTAGATCTATTCAATTCATATTGTGAAGAGCATGGAATACATAGACAAACATCTACTCCTAGGACTCCACAACAAAATGGGATAGTAGAGTGAAGAAACATAACAATATTGGATGCTTCTAGACAATGCTGCTAGAAGCAAATGTATCTCATGTACATTGGAGGGAAATTGTTGGGACAGTCGTATACACATTGAATAGAATTAAAATTAGAGAAGGTACAAATAAGACTCCTTATGAATTGTGGTTTAATCATACTCCTATTTTTAAATACTTCAAAATATTTGGAAGTAAATGCTATATCAAAAGAGATGATGAAATAGGGAAATTTGATGCTAAAACTGATGAAGGAATTTTTCTTGGCTATTCTACTAAAATCAAGGATTACAAATATTTTAACCTAAGATTGAGAAAGATGATTGAAAGTAATAATGTCAATATAGATGAAAAGTTCCAGATACAAGAGAGAATATATGATTGTTATCAAAATACAGAAATCAAGGAAGATGCTACTACAGAAGAAGAAGAAGAACATGTTGAGATTGACTGTGAGAATGAGATTTGTGATGATGAAACAATGAAGTTATTGAGACTCCTAAGACTCTGAGGTATGTTAAGAAAAACCATCTTGAAAATCAAATTATTGGTAATGTAAGTCAAGGAATGATGACTAGATCAAAAATAAGGGAAGAAATTTATTTGATTTCTCAAGTTGAACCAAAGACTACTAATGAATCTTGTAGAGATGAATCTTGGATCAAAGATATACAGGAAGAGTTAGATCAAATAAAGAAAAATAATACTTGGGAATTGGTTCCTAGACCTAAAGACAAAAATGTAATAGGAACTAAGTGTGTTTTCAGAAACAAAATGAATGAAGAAGGAATTGTTGTAAGAAACAAAGAAAGATTGGTATGAAAATGCTATTCACAATAAGAAGGCATAGATTTTGAAGAGACATTTTCTCTTGTTGCCAAGTTGGAAGCTATAAGCCTATTTCTAGCTTATGTTGCACATAAAGACTTCAAGGTATATCAAATGGATGTAAAATCTACATTTCTGAATGGGGATCTTGAAGAGGAGGTATACATAGAACAACCTGATGGATTTCCTCTAACATAAGATGAAGACATAGTTTACAAGTTGAAGAAGGCATTGTATGGACTGAAGCAAGCACCAAGGGCTTGTTATGAAAGGCTAGAAAAGTACCTACTTTGTCTTGGATTCATAAAAGGTAATGTTGACAGCCATTTGTACTTAAGAACTAATCAAGATGGAATTTTTATAATAGAAGTTTTTGTTGATGATATTATTTTTGGAGGCAATGATGAGATGTGCAAGAAGTTCTCTAATGAAATGGAGAATGAATTTGAGATGTCCATGATTGGAGAGATGAAATTATTTCTTGGACTATAAATAAATTAGAGCAAGAATGGCATTTTTATTTCTTAGACTAAGTATCTTAAAGAAATGTTGAAAAAATTTTGAATGAAAGACTGTAAACCTGTTGGTACACCCATGGTGACTGGCTACAAACTAATAAATACTGATGAGACCAAGAGTGTTTTTCAAACCAAGTACAGATCAATGATTGGACGATTACAATATCTGACTCATTCTAGACCAAATATTGCTAACATTGTTGGAATTATGGCTAGATATCAAGCAGATCCTAAAGAGATACACCTAGCTACTATGAATGGGATATTTAGATACTTGAAAGGAACACTAGAATATGGTTTATGGTATGGTAAAAATGATGACTTTGAAATACATGCTTATACTGATGTTGATTGGGCAAGAAACATTGATGATAGAAAGAGTAATAGTGGAGGTGCATTTTTTCTTGGGAAAAGGTTGGTTTCATGGTTAAGTAAAAAATATGATTGTATAGCTCAATCTACTATTGAATCTGATTATGTTGTTTCTGCTATTAATTGCACTCAGATTGTTTGGATGAAACAAATGATGAAAGATATTGGAATAACTTTTGTTGAACATGTGGTTACCCATTATGACAGCACCAGTATAGTGAATATATCAAAGAATCATGTGATGCATTCAAAAACTAAGCATATTTATATTAAGTATCACTTTTTGAAAGATAAGGTAGCAGAGAAAGAAGTAAGGTTGGAATACATTAGCACAAAGGAACATATAGCATACATGTTTACAAAGTCATTGCCAAAAGATGCCTTTGAGTATCTCAGAGGTATGCTTGAGGTGAAAGCCCCTCCTAGTGAGAATTAAATGATTCAGGGATGCATTAGTCCAGAGGTCTTCAAAGGTCTATCATTTTATGGACTTGATGTATGGATCTACTCCTCAAGGGGAGTGATCGTTGGACACTTACAAGATACATTTGGGTGATTCTGCACCTAGTTGATGAAGACTAAATAGAAGACAATTGATGACTTAGGGAACCCTTTTCCATTGTTTTCAAAGGGGGTGATATACTATAAGAAAATCCTTACTATATGGGGAAGAATTCAGTATTTGGGAAGAGATTGTGTTGAGGATATTAAAAGAGCATTTTTGGGTTGATGGATTTTCCCGTATGTTTCCATCAATGTCAAAGAGGGAGATTGTTGGATTTTTTTGATGCATTTAATATTTTTAATCACTACACAACATCATTGTCTTGTTGGGTACTAATGTTGTTTTCATTTGTGTTTTATCACTGATGTCAACATATGGTTCTATGAAGAGAACAGACTGGTCATTACAGTGTATAGATATTGTACGGTTGATTCAGAACGAGTGAACACAGGTTTGTGTACAAGGAGGTTTTGTGATCTTATATCTAAGATCACATGTTGTAATATTTCATATTAGTTGAGTAATAGAAGATTTGGTGAAGACTAGTTTTTGGACTGTGATAGTGGAATTTGACAAAGTTAGTCTCTATGTTTTGAGTGTATCTTACAAGTGATGTGGATTCAGTGTATGCGAGCTTAAGGGATGACAGATAACATATTGAGGAATTTTCCTTGATCTTAGAAAGTCATAGGAAGCATGATGATGTCATTTATGGTGTATATTCTAGAGGAGACCTATTTAGGGCCGACTTCATTGTTGTAGTGTGTATTATGGATAGCGAGCATGGATTATGGATGTTGGACCTTAATTTTTGAAATGTAATTATTGCATACTTGTTATAGATATTGTGTGTATCTTAGAAAGGTGTTATGTAATTATTTGTACATTAGGAAAGCCTAATTGGCTGACCTGATCATTTATTATAATAGGTTATATATGAAAGATCTTTTTGAAGAGATAAGAAGTGTGAAAGAATTGTAAAAGAGGATTGTGTAAGCTACAAGCTTGTATCTATTAGATGTAGAGAAAAGGATAATTTATACTTCATTGGAACTTATCAAACAAAGATAGTTTCTATCAGAAAGTTTACAATAATTGTGTATTTCCTTTATATACACTTGTGTTGCGAACAATGAGTTCTGGAGGTGGACATAAACTTCTTTGGGAAGTGAGCCTTCATTTCTTTGACTCCTAACAGGCTATGTCCTTTAACAAGGACTGTGTACTGTAATTTTTTAATAATCTCTTAACATGGCTAGATCTTTTAACAATGATACTATACTCTCAATACATCATTTGTGGGTGCTAATTCCCACTGGGGTTTTTACCTTTAACAGGGTTTCCTTAACAACAAAATATTGTTTTATTTTGTTGGCATTTACTGTGTTATCATTTAATTTTATGTAGCTGTTGTTTAAAGTTTAATAATATGTCTCACAACTAATTCACCCCCCCTCTTAGTTGTGTTGATGGACTGTTATTCCTAACATAACTAACCATTCATAAAGACCTTATGTCATTTTAAAGGCTGACTTCCATTCATCCCCCTCTTTCATCCTAATTTGATGGTGCCCACTCTTAAGATCAATTTTAGTGAAGTACCTAGACCCTCCAAGACAATCCATAAGATCTTCTATTCTAGGGATAGGAAATCTATACCTAATAGTTATCCTATTTATGGCCCTAGAATTAGTGCATAATCTCAATTTACCTCCTTTCTTGGGTACCAAGTCCACTAGGACAGCACATGGACTGATTCTCTTTCTGATTAGTCCTTGATCAAATAGCTCTTTAATTTGCCTTGCAATCTCCTTGTTTTGATCTGGTGTCATCTTATATGTTTCTTTTTTAGGAAAGGATGCCCCTAGTATGAAGTCTATTTGGTGACTAATTTCTCTTTAAGGTGGTAGAGTCATTGGTGTACCATCACTAATAATATCTTTGAACTGCTCAAATAGTTCCTCACTTCCTTTGGTATACTTGTTTGTTGTGGTTTAGCCTCCTCTTTAGGCTTAACAACTATAGCTATTCCAATACCTTCCTCCTCCTTGATTTCATGCAAGAACTCCTTACCACTCATCAGAAGTACATTAGTGTCCCCTTAAGTGGATGTTCCTTCAACAAGTGATTGTATCTTGTAGGTGACCCCATTCTTTTTGAAGGTATACAAGTTCTTTTTCCCATGGTGGACTACATCCTAGTTATATTTCAATGGTCTTCCCAATAACAAGTGGCAAGCATCCATTGGCACGATATCACATAGCATTTTGTCTTGATACTCACCAATAAAAAACTCAACGCACACTTGTTCATTCAATAAGACATTTTGCCCTTTGTTTAAAGCTAGGTGACCTTGTAGGGGTGTGTATGAGGTATCCTAGTGAGTTTTAACTTTTGGACTACCTCCTCTGATATTATATTATCTATTGAACCTAAATCAATAATGACCTTGCACACATTTCCAAGGATCTTACACTTGATCCTAAATAAGACCCTCCTTTGCTTGGGTTCTTCCTTGACTAGTTCTTTGAGCAAGACTCTCCTAAACATGAGATTCTCCCCATTCTTTGAATCAAGACTCACCTCCAGAGATTTGACACTACAAACTTCTTCTTGTGCATAGGCTATTTTCTTCTCACCTTGTGAACTTGATGCTTTATAAGGGAATCTATATGAAAGGTAGCCTAATTGACCATAATTGTAGCATTTCTGGTGTAGGAGCACCCTAAATGAACTAAGTGTTCCTTTGGCACTAAGAGTTTCCATCAAGGTCCTTTGAGGCCTCTAGTGATGTTAGAATAATGGGTTAATCATTGGACTCCTTTGTAAGACCATAGTTCCAAGATTGGCATCCTATGAGCCCTTGGTCAACTACTGGTCATGATTGTCCAAAAACCTAGGTTATTTTTATGTTTTTCTATTTGGATCCTCTAGGGATCACATAAATTAGTTTGGGACCAAGTTTGGTCACTTAGGATAAAAGTTGCAAAATGTTGCAACAAAACTTGTAAAGTTGTCAAGCAACTTTGACAACTTTTCTAAAAGTTGTAAATAACCCCCCAACAGTTTGATAGTTTGAAAATCATTTTATAACTGATGGGAGAGGCCTTCATAAGCCCTACCAGGTGGGTGGAAGGTAGAATGATGTAATTTGGCATTTTGAAATCAATAAAATATAATCATTTTCCTGCAATTCCAAATATCATAAAATTCATACGAACGTGTATGGAAGCCTGGGTATGAAAGACTAATATTTTTAGTTGAGTCTATGAGTTGGTCTTATTTATTATTGATCGCATGTTTTGATTTATTGGGCATTGAAAGTTATTTAAGTTTTAGTTCCTAATTTTCTGGATTAAAACCTTGAACTAGGGTTTCAGCAAAAATTGTGCATAATTCACAATTCCACCATGGGAATTTGATGACCCTTTGTGGAATTCATGTTTTTAATGTGTTCTTTAAGATCTTGTAGGTGCAAGTCCTCAACTTGGAGGGAGATGGGTTTTTGCTAATACCCTAGGTGTATATACTAAGTGTGCACCTTTCCAAAGTTTGACACCAATCCACACAACTCACCATTGGAGAATCATCAATATCTATGACTTGGAATTTCTTAGTCTTGTATGTTCCCTCACATGATCCAAGCATTGTATTTGGATTTGGGTGTACAAAAAGGTACCTGTAGTGCAAACTAGAGCCTAATTAGGCCTAGTTCCAAGGCAAAATTAGCATTGCATTGTGTCTTGTCTTCATAGTGAAGCCTTGTGCTATTAGCATATAGTGTTAGGCCCAAAAGGGTATCAAAAAATGTGATTATTTTTTAGGGTTGTGTGGAATAGTGTGTTCACAGTTAGCATTTATGCTTTTGAAAGGCTACAAGTCTAAAACTGGCCCAGTAAAGCTAATATGTCCAAACTGAGTTCTTTATTGTATATGAGTAGTTGTGCTCTTGTGTTAGGAACCTAAATAGACCAAGTAAATATGTATGGTCACCCCTAGTTCTCATTGTAACATTTGGGGAAATACTTTGCAAAATAACCTAAGTGTCTAGTTGTCGACTAGTGATTAGTTGGGCTTGGAAGACTTGATAGGTCTCAGTGATTGAGTACCCTATAGATTAGGTTATGATAACCTAGAAACAAGGCATTTCCTACACTTGTGATAAGTGTGAGAGGCACTTATTATTGGGGAACTTACTTGCAGTTCCTACCTACAACCTTTGAGGTTTTGTTGAAGGACTAGTTTAGTCCTTGTTCGCGCTTTTGGCTGCCCACTTTGCATCAAGTGGTATCAGAGCTATTTCTTCTCCTAAGGATGAAGATATTCCTACAAGGGTTACTAATATGGAACTGGAAAGGATAGTGAGAGAATAGAAGGCATCGAATGCAGCCCTAACAAAGAGGCTCCAAGAACTTGAGAAGAAGGTAGATAAGGATAAAGAGGATGGGTCTAAAAATGAAGAAGGGAGTGAAGAGGAGGAAGACACTCCTAATCAAAACATCCATGTAGACCAAAGACCTCTCATTGATGCCTTAAAATCCATGGGGAGAAGAACCATGGAGGAAAAGATAGACTTACCGGTCTTCAATGGTAAGATGAATGTAGATTTGGCCTTGACAATATTCTTTGAATGTGAGGAAATCCCTAAGAAACAAAGGGTAAAGATGGCAAGATCCAAGTTGAAGGGAGTAGCCCTAACTTGGTGGAACTTCATCCAAATAGAGAGGGTGAAGAATGGGAGGAGCATGATAAATTCATGGAACAAAATGATAGCCCTGATCAAAGAAACATATGTACCTGAAGATTATGGGGTACAACTCCATAGGAGGAAGAAAAGTCTAAAGAAAAAATACATGGATGTAGGTTCATACACTGAGGAGTTCCTAAGATTATGCATGAAGACAAATGTGGTAGAAGATGAAGAAGAAAAGTTAGCAAGGTATATGAATGGTCTCAAAGTGTCCATTCAAGAGGAACTTAGCCTACATTTCCCTACCACAGTAAACAAGTGCTATCAAATGGCACTAAAGGTAGAGGAGAAATGGAAAATAAAGGAGTTTGGTAAGGGAAAGACCAATGATAGTGGTAAGAACTTTAGAGGAAGAGGAACCTCTTCGAGCAAAGGGAAAAATGGTGGTAGCAACAATAGAACCCCTGACCAAGGAGACCAAGAAAATAGTGATTCAAACTCAAGGGGGAACTATAGAGGAAGGAGACCCTTCAATAGGGGAAGAACAAACATAGGAAGAAGAAATGGACCCCTAAAGTGTTTCTACTGCAATTAGTTGGGACACCATGCAAGAAGATTCCTTGAGAAGAGGAACAATAACAATCAAGGTGAGCGAAGAGCACAACTCGTTCAAAAGGACAAACAAGAAGACAATGCAGATGCAAGGGACTTGGAACCAGAAGAAGGAGTATGTTTGATGCTAAGACAAGTCTTTCTTCAAGTGCCATAGAACCAAGAGCCTCAACAAAGGAAAAACCTCTTCAGAACAAAGATCAAATGCCATGGGAAGGTATGTAATTTTCTCATAGATTATGGCTCAACTAAAAACTTAGTATCTAGTGAAATGGTTCAAAAACTAAATCTTCCTAAGAAGCCACATCCTTTTTCCTATCATGTCTCTTGGCTAACTAAAGGTTAGCAAACCTTAGTAACTGAACAAGCATGGATAGAGTTTTCTATTGCAGACTTTAAAGATAAAGTTCTTTGTGATGTTGTTGAAATGGATTCTTCCCACATCCTTCTAGGCAGGCCTTGGAAATTTGATGTAGATTCCATACACCATTGTAGGAAGAATACCTACTCCATCACTAAATATGGGAAAACCTTCACTATGAAGCCCCTGCCTAATAACAAATCTAAGAAAGAACCTATTGTCATCATCATGGGAGAGAAAGAAATGTTGAAAACACTAAAGGAGCCTAAAACTAAAGCCTTTTTCCTAATCTCTAAAGCTAAGGATAACATAAGGTCTAATAAGGAGGATTCTATACCAAATGAAGTTAAGGAACTACTTGGAAAATATAGTGATGTCACTGCTAGTGACCTACCCACAAGCCTCCCTCCCTTAAGAGATATCAACCATAAAATTGACTTAATACCTGGTTCATCCCTGCCCAACAAGGCCCCATACAAGATGTCACCTTCATAGCATGCAGAGATTGCAAGACAAGTTGGTGAACTATTAGAAAAAGGACTAATTCATAAAAGCCTCAGCCCATGTGCTATCCCATTAGTCCTAGCCCCTAAAAAGGATGGAAAATTGAGGTTGTGTACTGACAACAAAGCCCTAAATAAAATTATGATAAGGTATAGGTTCCCAATCCCAAGAATGTAGGATTTACTTGATCAACTAGGCACTACTAGTTATTTTACAAAAATTGATTTAAAATCAAGTTATCACCAAATTAGGATAAAACCAGGAGATGAATGGAAGATAGCATTTAAGACAACTAAAGGTTTTTTTGAGTGGCTTGTTATGCCATTTGGGTTGAGCAATGCTCCTAGTAAATTCATGAGGCTCATGAATGAGATTTTCATTGATTTTATTGGTAAGTTTGTGGTCATATATTTGGATGACATTTTGATTTATAGTCATAGCAAAGAGGAACATCTTAATCATGTGGAACAAGTTTTGAGGAGACTTCATCAGCACAAGTTAGTGATTAACTTGGAAAAGTGTATGTTTATGAAGAGGAACTTGTTTTCCTAGGATTTGTCATCTCCCAAAGGCACTCTCAAAATGGATCTAGAAAAGATTGTAGCAATCATCAATTGGCCTACACCAAAGAATCAAGGTGATGTTAAAAATTTTCATGGCCTTGCAACTTTTTATAGAAAATTTATTAAAAATTTCAGTCATGTGTGTGCTCCTATGTTGGACACAATAAAAGCTAGCAAAAAGACTAAGTTTGTATGGACTAAAGAGGCTAATGATGCCTTCCAATACCTAAAGAATATATTTTCTCAATATCCAATCCTCACTCTTCCTAACTTCAATAAATTGGTTTTGGTGGAGACAGATGCAAGCAACTTGGCCATAGGTGCAGTCTTAAGCCAAGAAGGTAAGGCTGTGGCATTTTTCTCAGAAAAATTAAATGATGCTAAGAAAAGATATTCTACTTATGATTTAGAACTTTATGCCATGGTCCAAGCACTTAAGAAATGGAGGCATTACTTGCTTCCTAAGGAGTTTATAGTCTTCACTGATAACCATGCATTGAGTTTTCTTAATACTCAAGATAAACTAGGGGTAAAACACATCAAGTGGATGGAACAATTTTTGGCTTACACCTTCAATATAAAACACAAAATGAGAGTGGTGAATAAAGTGGTTGATGCTCTTAGGAGGAGAGTTGGATTGATTGAAGAAATTCAACTTCAAAGGTGGGAATTGACTCACTAAAGTAGTTATATGTAGGAGATCCAGATTTTGGAGAAGCCTTTGAGGTATGCACCAACTTAACAGGGAGATATCACACTGATTTTTGTGAATTTCTAATTCAAAATGGTCTTTTGTTTAAGGGAGCTCAGTTTTGCATCCCTAAATGTTCCATGAGAACAAATATCATAAAAGAGAAGCACTGTGGTGGCTTAGGTGGTCACTTTGGAATAGATAAAACCACTGATTTAGTAAAAAGAAGTTATTTTTGGCCAAGAATGGGGAATGAAGTCAAGAATTTTGTCAAATCTTGTACTATTTTCCAACAAGAAAAAGGGGTATCCACTAATCAAGGACTGTACCAACCTCTACCAATTCCCTCTAGGCCATGGGAATCAATCTCAATGGATTTTGTAATGGGTTTGCCAAGAACAAAATAGGGTCATGACAGCATTTTTGTCATTGTGGATAGGTTTAGTAAGATGGTGCATTTTGTACCTTGTAAAATCACTAATGATGCCTCTCATATTGCTCATCTCTTCTTTAAAGAGGTAGTGAGAATTCATGGTCTTCCTAAGACTATAGTTTCAGACAGAGATGTGAAGTTTCAAGGCTATTTTTGGAGGACTTTGCACAAGAAACTAGGCACAAACTTGACCTACAGTTCAGCATACCACCCACAAATGGATGGACAAATAGAGGTGGTCAATAGGTCACTTGGAAACCTATTAAGATGCCTAAAAAAACAATACAATCAAATTTGGGACATGATACTTCCCCAAGAAAAATTTGCATTCAATGATTCATTGAATAGGTCCACTAGTAAGACACCTTTTAAAATAGTGTATGGACTCCATCCTAAAGGTCCTTTAGATTTTGTAGACTTATCACATGACTTTAGAGTCAGTTCTCAAGGAAAAAATTTGGCAAAACTCATCACCAAGGTACAGAAAGAGGTAAAACAATCATTGTAGCAGTCCACCATGAAGTACAAAGAGCAAGCTGACAAGAGAAGAAGAGAAGTTCACTTCAAGGTAGGAGACAAAGTTTGGGCATACTTAAGGAAAGACTCCCTAAAGGTAGATATTCAAAGCTGCACATGAAGAAGATTACACCTTGCACCATCCTCAACAAGATGGGTGAAAATTCCTATGAAATATCATTGTATGAACCCTAAAATGGTCACCTAGACTTTGGGCCCCATTTATTCAATTTATCAACCCTGAATCATTTTGATCAATAATCAATATTTTCAACATTATCAATTTCTTGATTAAATCTTAAATTCGATCATATATTGGATTTTTATCCTTGGGCTAACCATTTATCCTAAGTCTTTATTTGATTAAAAGGAATATTTCCTCCCCTTTTAATTAAATAAAAAGCCCCACCTTTTCCTCTTATCCTAAGTTGCACAAATAAAGCATTATTCATATTTTATAAAAAGGAGAAAAGCACTTTTTGTCTCATATGAACATAAAGTCAACTCCTATTTTCCTATTGGATGATACTTGTGCACATGGATTGCTCCTCTTTCAAGCTCCACCGTTGATTAAGACTTTTTGCCTCTTAATCTCCATGGTCCATTTCTTTGCATTTCTTATAAAAGGAGAGCTCTCTCCTTCATTTGCATATCTCATATTTTTATGCTAATGTTATGCTGCAGGTTTTAGGTGCATTTGGAGTTTGAAGACAATTGAAGACTTGTTGCATTTCATTGTAGTTGCATATTTCCATTCTTAGTTGCATGATAATGGCATTCTTAGCTTAGTTTCCTTTTTATGCAATAGAATAATCTCACATAGTCTAAATAGGAAGCATTGTAATCCATTGCTATTTCCTTTCATAGATTAGTTGCATTGTACTTTCCTTTCATAGCTTAGATTGCATCCTCATTTTAGTTGCATTGCATTGCATTGTCATAGTGATTCTTGAGGATATTGGCACTCTTGCCCTTGTCCTCACTTGAATCTCTCATTGTGTGGTTGACTAGCAAGGTCACAAGCTTGTAGCTCTAGCTGAGACCAAACACATCATAGTCCCTTGCAACTCCATGCATAGAGAGCTATGAGCCACTTTGTGAGGCCTCATTCTTGAGCAACCTTGCATGCAATGGTTCATAGAAGTGCACCTTTTAGTGTGTACATTTCTGGCACCCATCATGGGGCTGAGTAGATTAGCTTTGTCCCTTTAATTTTGCATTTTTCATCAATATTTTCGTCAATTTTCGGTTTGATTTTTAGTCTCTGGTTTTCTATCTCAGAGTATCACGTGATACTTCTCAGAAATATCGCACGATATACCTTTGTATAGCGGTGCGACACTTCGCGCGAAAGAAGAATCACCCGCCGATACTGAGAAATACCACCTGTTATCGGGTGAAGTATCGCCCACCCATATTGAGAAGTATCGTGCGACTGAGAAATATCGCCCAACTATAGGAAACTGTATCGCGTGATACTGGTGAATTCTAAGAAATATCGCCTGGTCTGACAGAGACTTGCGTTTCTAGTTTTCTTGTCTGAATTTGATTATTTTAGCTTTCTGTTTTGTTTTGCTGTGTTTAGATAGGTCTAACCCGCATCTTTTAGCTTAAATCTAGCAGTTTGTTGCATGTTTACATTTGGATTTTGATTTGGCTAACCTTGTGGGTCTAACAAGTTGTGTTTGTAGGTGCTCTCATTTGCTTGAAAATTGCTAAAAATGCATGTCAAAGAGGGCTACTAACAGTTTTTGCAGGGCTGCCCAAGTATTAAAAAAAAAAAAAAAAAATTTATTCCTTGCTTGTTTTATTTACTTTCCTTTCAAGTGTGGCATTCACTAATTGTATTAGGCATCTTAATACCTTGTGAAAGGGATCTTGAGGTGGTAGGAGAAGTATGCTCTTCACCTTTAGGTGAATCAGAAAATCTTGACCCATCTTAAGGTTTTGGAAGCAAGGGAGTAATTGAATCTCTTTGCTTGGTGTGTTTGGGAGAAATTTTTGAGATAGGGGAGTATGCTCTTCACCCTTGTGGTGAATCAAAAACCTTGAACCTCAAGAGTTGATCTATTTTTGTTTAGTTTAGGAATCCTTTAGCGGGCCTGCTCTTGAGCAATCAAGAGGAACGACTCAAGTGGGGACAACCTTGTCATCATTTTCCTTGGTGGCAAGTGATTCCAACTCACTATAATCTCAAGGCTATCAAGGACACCAAAAACCTTGATAGACATAACACTTGTCTTTGTTTGATGTGAGTAGCTCATGAGATTGCGACCATGGGGAAAACATTGAACAAGAATGCTTAAGGTACTCTTGAGGCTGCAAGGTCCTAGTCCTTTATGAGGAGCAAGAGGGGTGTTGTGAATGGAAATCCTTATTAAGAACCATTAGATAGAAGCCACCTTTTTTTAGCCACTTATCTTCTTAGTGCAAGGATTGATCCAAGTGGTTTACCCGGATCACCTTAAGATACTCACCATATGTGTTCCTTTGGTTGTGTCATTTGACATTTCCATGACAAAGCCAACATCTCTTGTGGGTAACCACTTGGTGTGAGGTGAGGGGGCATCAAGTTGTGGGCTAAGTTGGTAAGTATTGAGCCTTGACTTTCTAGGATAGATTTTCTTGAAGTGTCTTCGATTGTGTGATACCAGTGCAAATGTTCTTACATACAAACAATCGGTAGCATTCATAGGGTGTTATTTCAATTCTGATATCACAAGTATTTGTCTTGGCAAGGTTGTTTTTGCCCTTGTTTCAAGTGTTTGAGACCATGTTTTGATCCCTTACTGTTTGCAAACCTACCAAAATTCTATTGATATTGTGACTGAAATCGAAAACATCAACCCTTAGATTGGAAATTTTGACCAAACAGACCCAAAAACACAAATTTTGCACAAATCTGGTCAAGAGTTAAACAATTCTACAACAGTATCGCGCCCGGTAAAGTGAAGTATCGCGCAATACTTCACGCTTGCTAGAAATATCGCCCGCTTTGAAGAGAAATATCGCGTGATAGTTCACCCCTGATGGACTATCGCCCGACCTACCTGGAGTATATCACCCATCAGTATTAAGAAGTATCACCTGGCTTCAGGCGAAGTATCATGCGGTTATAGGTTTATCACCCCAGTAGCCTGGAGTATATCGCCTGATTTTTTTTTTTCGTGCTTAAATTTTGGTCAATTTCAGTTGCTGTTAATTAGGCTAGGTCTTAGAGCAGGCTTCTCACCCTGACGTTTGAGATCTATCTTAACTCCAAATTTCTAGTTTTTAGTCCTCCGGGATAGCATCATTTGATTTACAAAATCACTTTGGAATAATTGTCAAGTTAGAAAGCCATTCTTGGTGCCAAGGTTCATCTTTAAAATTGTTAGCTACATTCTGGAAAAATTTTAGCACTCTTATTGTCCAAATCGCTTTCATTTTTATCTCAATTTCAATTATCTTTTGGCCTAGTCCAACCTCCTGATTCAAAAGTGCAAGGGTAGTCACCCTTTGATTTGAAGCACCTCTTTGACACTGTTGGTAAAGCCCCTTTTTTCTTTTCATTTCTCTTTGGACAATAGAGGACTTTGATTATCCTAGTTTGGCATTGACACTTTGAAAGGTCACCTTATCATTGAGAGTATCCCTCTTTCATGTCAGTTACGACAAGGTACCAAGTGAATCAAGGGAAGTGACCCCCTGTTGCCTTTAGCCAGTTACCACCCATCAAGACTCGTCGACAACCTAAGGGAAAAGGAGCCCTTTTTGACCAATCTCCTAAGAGTGAATCTGAGGTTTGCTTTAATCTGGGAGCTAATCCTAGTGAAGTGAGCACCTCTTTTGTACCACTTTCATCAAGTATGGACATGAGTTACACTTTCACCCGACAACAAAGAGAAGCCATGAATCAAACTCTTGAGGATATCTTCCAACAACACAGAAGAGAGTATGGCGGTTCTTCTCATGCTAGTCCACTCGGGTCACCTCCCAACAATGCGAGGTATTTTGATACTCATCAACGAGCTGAAAGACATCATAAGCAAGCTCACTCGGATTCAGGGTCACAACACGAAGACCAGAACAACGAATCTAGTGATCACCACATCAATGCAGCTAATGCAATGAGGCATTCGAGACAAACCTCCCCACTTAAAGACACCTCTCGATATGCAAATACAAGATTGAGAAGCATTGAGAGAGAGAAGCAAGCCTACTTAGATGAACAGGCTGCTAAAAAGGAAAAATTTAGACAATTAGAGGAAGAGGAACGTGCATTGTTGGATATACAGAAAAGAGTCACCCAAGAAGAAGAAGATAGACTCTATGCACAACAACTCCAAAGCCGATTTAACGGGAGGGGAGCCAATAGTGGGACCAACTCACCCCCATCTACCCCTTCCCCTAGCCCTAGAAGAAGATCAAGGACACCCTCACGATCCCTGAGTCCTAGAGGAAGAAGGGCTTCAAGATATGACCATCATAGGAGACAGTCATCTCATAGACATTCAAAGCAACCCTCCCAACGAACGCATCATGGCTCACAACATGGAGGCAGTTATGCTAAATTTGATCATATGGACTTCATGACTATGCAACAAGAACCATCCTTTCAAGCATATGTGGAGCAATATGTGGAACAAAATAAAGACCAATTCTTGGAAAGTCTTATCAACAAAGGTGCTAAAGTTCCATATAATTTTGATGTTCACCAAAAGATCAAGAAACAGAGCCCTTCAACTGATGAGGTGATCTTACAAATGCAAAAGGATATAGACAGGATGAAGGCTCCCAAGAGTACATTTCATTTGGGCTCCATATGTCCTAACCCCATTGACAAAAGTGTGGTGATGGTAGAATTCCCTAAAAAAGTTAAATTCCCAACATACGACAAATATGATGGCACTGGTGACCCTCACGACCATGTTTGACAGTTCTACATAATGAGCTTTTCCTTTCACCATGAAGACTCCTACTTGATGAGATTATTCCCAAGGAGTTTAAAAGGTCAAGCCATGGAATGGTTCACCAACCTTTCCCCTCTAGTAAAGACATTTAAAGAACTTGTCCAAAGATTTTTTTAGCATTTTGCTTACAACTTATCGAGGTCAGTCACAATGCTTGATTTGTGTAAACTTAAGCAAAATCAAGGGGAATCTTTTGTCACATTTTTATAACGATGGAGGCGATTGTGTTCGAAATACCCAAGGACAATCCCTGAAGAGGAGAGAATTGATATCATTGTGAGCAATCTAATACCAGAACTCAGATATGAAGTCAAGAAAATCCCATTTAATTCCTTTGATACTATGGTAGAGGTGGCATGTCGCATTGAGGATGTCCTAAAAGAACAAGAAATTTTGGCTAAACCAACAAATAATAACAATAGCCAAAATAGCAATACTAATGGTAACAAGGACAAAAAGAACTCCTATTGGAACAAAAATAAGCAAGTGGTCAACGACGGAGTTGTTGACTCATCTCAAGTCAAAAATGAAGGATTTCTTAACCTCTCTCATGCAGTTCAAGCTATGAAATTGCAAACGTCTTCAACACAACAAGACAAACTTAAGTATCAAAAGAGATCTAAAACAGAGAAAAGAAAATTTACCAAATTGGGAGAATCTTACGCAGATGTTTTTAAGACATTAGTTGCTCATAATTTGGCACACCCACAGGATCCTACAAAACATCGCATACCGGATCCTTTACCTCATTGGTGGGATGCTAAGGCTTTTTGCATTTTCCATAATGGGATTGGACACGACATAGAAAATTGTTTTAAACTCAAGCATCTTGTCCAAGACCTTATTGAGAAAGGACAATTACAAGTGGATGGGTTAACCACTAATGTAGATCATAAAGCCTTTAAAGAGCCCTTGCCTAAATATGAGAAAGGAGAAAATTCTAACAATAAGAATGGCCAGGCGGCTATCAACTACACCTACACAAATGCAGAGAACGTCATTAACATGCTTGAAGTTGTGGATGATAGTGTCAACATGATGACAGGGAAAGATCCCTATGGACATAATGTGGACTCAACTCCTATGACTGATGAAAGACCCGCTGTGGTGATAAGAGGTCCTCACTCACAAAGAATGCCTCAGTCCCTCAATGTTGTCACTAGGGGCCAGGCCCAAGTGCCCATTATCATTAGAGGTCCTAGCACTAGCAAGTCTAAACAGCCCGTGTCCAAAGGTGCTCCTCCCAAATCTGTCGTTGGTCCTGATTCTAATTATAATCTTATTGACCAGCTACAACGTACACCCGCTCAAATGTCCATTTTTGAGCTTTTAGAATTATCTCCTAAGCACAAGCGCGTCCTTGAGGATGCTTTGCGAGCAGCCAATGTCCCTAACAACTTAGATATTGACCAATTCCAAAACATGGTCAACCATTTGGCTAGCCCTCATTACCTCACCTTCTCCGAAGAAGATGACAAATCCATCAGTCACCCACATAACTTGGCCTTACACATCGAAGTCATGATTCATAAAACCCATGTTAGGTGTGTACTGATAGATGGGGGTGCAGGGCTCAATATTTGTACCCTGATTTTGTTGCTAGCTCTAGGATATTCCGAGAATGTCATTGACACAAAGAAAAGAATCACAATCAAAGCATATGATGAAGCAGAAAGAAGTTCTAAGGGATTGGCCATTTTACCTATTCGCATTGGTCCAGTAGAGAAAGATATTTTATTTCAAATTGTTGATGTTGGACCTCTAGCTTATAACATTTTTCTAGGTAGGCCATGGATTCACGAAATGCAAGAAGTCCCATCAACATATCACCAGTGTGTAAAGTTTCCCCATAACGGTGTAGAAATTTGCATCCCTGGAGATAGTGCTTTATCAGTTAATAACATTTCTATGGGATCACATGTACCTTTGAATAGGGAAGCTGACAGTCCTAGTAGTTCACTTGAACAATGCAAGCAGCAGTTCAAGACCATGGATCTTGGGATGGGAGATTATAAGATTGATTCTTTTACAAAAATGCCAATCTCTCCTAGGTCTTATGGGAGACCATCACCAAGTGCAAAACCTTCATCATCGGCAATGACATTATTTGGGAAATTTGTTGAGTCTTTGGTCCCCATTCAGGAAGAGAAAGAGGAAGTTGCCATAAGGGACTGGATCTATCACGAAGAGAAATACAAACATAACGAGAATTTTGCTCCTTCACCTAAAACTTATGGGAAAGGGTATACACTGGTTAAAAATATGGGATATCTGGGATATGGTCCCCTTAGTCATAGGTTGGATGCTAAAGCTGAGCCTCTTGATCATGCTCTCTTCGGACGAAAGAACAAGTCCACGATTGGCTTAGGTTTTGAGAATAAGAAGAAGAAAGGTATCCCTGTCCCAGCTGCGATGGACAGTGACAGTGATGTAGATTATACGCCTGATCTTTCCAACCAACAAGATGTGTCTGATGATTGGGTGCCCTCAATGAATCTCCTTTGGGGAGATTCCATAGATTTGATGCTTGATAGTCCTACTATCCCAGCTGCGACGGATAGTGACTGTGTGACTGCTAGATCGACAAAGGAAAGTGTTACTGTCCTAGCTGCGATGGATAGTACCAATACTAGCACTAGAGAGGGGAAAACCCTTCCTAACCTTGAGGCTTCTACATCATGAGGCCTAAATGATGACTCAGAGATAGACTCCCATGAATATGAATGGGACTCACTTTCAGATGCAACAATTGATCTGGACGTGGATATTATCCATGCCTATAGTACCCAACCTGATGCGACTAATGATCCTAGTGTCGGATTAGAGGATTGCCCTCCTCAAATCGCCTTAGTGGACGACGCTTCATTTGATAGGATGAGTCCTAATTTGGGTATCTTAGGAGAAGAATTAATGAACTCTGATTGTATGGTCACCAGAGATGACACCTTTCACATAAACAACATCGAACCTGCCATTGACTTACCCCTTGTTCACTTTGACCTGATTGACTAGTCTCAGCGCCATCAAGAGCCCACATTCCTCACCTTCCACAATGATTATGAAATTACCTGCTATCTGAACGCTCTTGAACCCATGGCTTCTTCCACCAGTGAACCAACAACCAGCATGACAGAGCCTGATATTAAGTACCTCAGTCTCAAAATAAAAGAGAAAAAGAAAACTAGGTCTGATGGTGAAAACCACTTTGTGGCGGTGTCAGAACCAAAAATAGTAAAAAGAAATGACGCATCTGAAGGTGAAAACCTCTTTGAGGCACCTAAGGATGGGGTACTTAATAACTTGCCAAGTTATTTCCAGGATAGATCATCAATATTGATTGAACCAACAAAGCTAGTCAATTTAAACACAGAAGAAAATCCTCAGATAGTCCATCTTGCTCAGTCTTTATCAGAGGAAGAGACCAAGGCATATGTACAGTTTTTACAGAAAAAGAAAATTAATTTTGCATGGACCTACTCAGACATGCTAGGGCTTGACATGAATCTCATAATGCATCACTTATCCATAGCTCCAGGAGTCAAGCCAGTAAAACAGAGATTAAGAAAAATGCATCCACATGTAGCTCTACTTGTCAAAGGAGAATTAGAAAAACTTTTGAGAGCTGGATTTATTAGAGCCATCAATTATGCAGAATGGATATCAAACATAGTACCTGTCTCCAAACATGATGGGTCCATTCGTGTCTGGACAGATTTTAGAGATTTAAACAAAGCATGCCCAAAGGATGATTTTCCACTTCCAAACATTGACATGATAGTGGACATGACGGCGGGCTATGACATATATTCTCTAATGGATGGTTTCTCGAGGTATAATCAAATCAAAATAGCTCCTGAAGACCAAGAGAAAATAGCATTCACATGTGCATGGGGAACCTATTGCTAGAACGTCATGCCATTCGGGTTAAAGAATGCAGGAGAAACCTACCAAAGAGCTATGACGACTATCTTTCATGATATGATGCACAAAAATATGGAAGATTATGTGGATGATACCCTAGCAAAATCAAGAAAACGGGACACACACCTCAATGATCTAGAAGTAATTCTAGATTGTATGGAACAATTTCAACTCAGATTGAATCCAAAGAAGTGTGCATTTGGCATCACCTCAGGCAAACTTTTAGGATTCATAATATCAGCAAAAGGTATCAAGGTTGACCCCGAAAAGGTCCAAGAAATCCTAGATATGCCACCTCCTTGGAATATCAGCCAAATGAGAACTCTTCAGGGACATCTTCAATCAATTAGGAGGTTTATTTCTCAGCTTGCAGATAGGGCGCAACCCTTCAACAAGACATTGCATAAGGGTGCTTCTTGTGTTTGGAACGAGGATTGTCAAAAGAGCCTAGATCAGATCAAACAATACTTGGCCAATCCTCTGATCCTAATGCCTCCTATTCCAGGGAAACCATTGATCCTATATATTTTAGCTACAGACACTTCCCTAGGGGCATTATTGGCTTAATTAGATGATGCTGGGAAAGAACGGGCCATATACTATATCAGCCATACTCTAGTCTCCTATGAGATCAATTACAATAATATTGAGAAGTCTTGTCTCACGGTGGTGTTTGCTTCTCAAAAGTTGCGCCACTACATGCTTGCTCATACCATACATTTGGTTGCCAAAATTGATCCCCTTAAATACTTGCTTAGTAAGGCTGCCCTGACGGGTAGACTTGCTAAATGGATGATGGTCCTCACTGAATTCGACATAGAGTATGTTGAAAGGAAGGCAATAAAAGGGCAAGCTATTGCTGACCAATTAGCTAATTTTCCAATCCAAGATAGTATGCCAGTCCAAGTGGAATTCCCAGATGAACACATCTTGTATACAACTACTCGCACTTGGACAATGTTCTTTGATGGTTCCCGCATGCAAAATGGATCAGGTGCTGGAGTGTTATTTGTTTCTCCACATGGGTACAACATTCCGAAGTCTTACAAACTATTATTCCCATGTACCAATAATATTGCAGAATATGAAGCTTTAACTAATGGCTTGAGAATGGCTATAGAATGGAACATCACAGAGTTACATGTCTTTGGGGATTCCCAGTTAATCATCAACCAAGTCAATGAAGAGTATCAAACCAAGGATGACAAATTGATACCCTATAAAGAGATGGTTGATTCTTTGAGACGCTATTTCACCTTTGTGATGTTTCAACAGATCCCTAGGATAGAGAACAAAGTTGCAGATGCCATGGCCACATTAGCTTCACTTCTTCAGTTGGAGACACATGAATCCAGATTTGAATTCTTGGTGGAAGAGCTACACCATCCCATCTTTGACTCATCTGAAAGCCATGTCATTTGTGCCATTATCACACACGAGTCTTCCCAATATGGTGCTATCTATTCATATCTTTGTGATGGCATCATCCCCAACACATTCAACCACTCCGAATACTGAAACCTCATCCATAATGCCTCTCACCACACCCTCATCTCTGGTGATTTATATAGAAGGGGTTTAGATGGGACGCTCCTTAGGTGCTTGGAAAAGGAGGAATCCAACCAAGCGTTAGCTGACATCCATGAGGGCATTTGTGGTGGACATTCTAATGGTCTTTCCATGGCCCGAAGGTTGCTTAGGGCAGGATATTATTGGCCTACAATGCAGATAGACGCAGTCACCTTTGCTAAGTCATGTGAAAAATGTCAGAAACATGGCAACCTGATTCATGCTCCAGGTAGGGAACTGATCCCTTCTATTTCTCATTGGCCATTTCAGCACTGGGCCTTTGATCTAGTTGGGCAGGTTCATCCCAACTCATCAGGTGGACACAAGTTCATTATTACTACCACTGACTACTTCACAAAATGGGTGGAAGCTGTGCCACTTTCTATTGCTTCAGGAAGGACCATTTCTTTGTTCATCTTGAATCATATCATTTACCGATTTGGAGTGCCTTCTGAGATCATTACTGACAATGGAGGTCAATTTAAGAATAAGGACCTAAAGCACCTATGCAAAAAGTTTAAAATCAAGCAACATTAGTCCTCCATCTATTTTCCATAGGGAAACGGATAGGCAGAAGCTTCTAACAAAACCATTCTTAAGATTCTTCATAGAACAGTGCACAAGAATGGTAGGGATTGGCACTTACAAATCAATCCAGCACTATGGGCTTACAGAACAAGCATTCGCACACCTACAGGAGCCACTCCTTTCTCTCTCACCTATGGTGCTGAAGCAATATTGCCTTTAGAAGTTGAGATACCATCACTTAGAGTCTCACTCAAAGGTTTGATTACAAATGAGGATTACCGCGCCATGAGGTTACAGGAACTAGAACTTCTAGATGAGAAGTGTAAGGCTTCCTTTGATCATATGAGAGTGTATCAGAAGCGTATGTCCAAGGCATTCAACAAGAAGGTTCACCCTAGAGAATTTCAAATAGGTGATCTTATTTTGCGAGAGAACCCTAAGAACCAACAAAACAGAGAGCAAAAGGGAAAGTTTGAACCTAACTGGCTTGGACCATATGTCATCACAGCTGCTTTTGGTACTGGTGCGTATTTACTGTCAGATCCTGATAGAGAACAGCTCCCTGATCCCATCAACATTGTGCACCTCAAGAAGTTCTATCCTTGATGCCCGTTCTTTCTAGAGGCATCATTTGTACATACTTATTGATCCTGAAAAAATCCCAAAAAAATTGATATATGATGCTGAAAAAATCCTAAAAAACATATAAAGTCCTGAAAAAAATATAAAAAAATCAAAATATTCAAAAAATCAAAAAAATAAAAAAGTGCCTTGGTGAAAACCTAGCAATAGGCGCCTTGGTAGCAAAAATATAAAAAAAGAAAAAAATGAAAAAAAGAATCCAAGTGGTGAAAACCTGGAAACAGGCGCTACTTGAGGCCTTTGCACTCCTATTTGTTAGCATACATCCTTGACACTTAGCCACTTCCCATCATGCCTTCACCTTATTTGGCCTAGTCTGGAATTGGTCTTTGTCTTTGTCTAAGGGGCATGACTGTTAGCATTGGTCTTTTAGGTACGTTTGTCTCTTGGGGCATTTCACAACAGGTGTTTTTTAACACCACCCCAAATAGTGTTTTTCAACACTACCCTTGCGTCAAGTGTTTCTTAACACTTATTAGATGTCTTGCCTATAGTCTAAGTATAATGCGATAATGCTCATGTGTAGATGCGATACTCAGAGTCTGACTCTATGACCAACACACACGCACTTAAACAATCAACTCGATGACGATATGATGACTTTATTTATCTTTGTGTGTTGTCTATGAGGATTTCTTTGATGAGTGATCTCTCCCTAAGAAATTTTCGATGATGCATAGCTAGAAGACTGAGGGAATGAGAACATGTTTTCTTTCTTTATCTGTTTGTGGGTATATTTTGTTGATCTTAACTGTCATGAGCATTTATGTTGGTCCTACTTGACACTATGGATTGACAAGGTATTATCCTTGACTGTTTCGCGAGTGCATGCTTATAGCTATCCTAACTTTCATGTGTCTTGATACAAGCGTAATCTCGCTATAAAAAATTTAGGTGACCTCACTACATTAGTCATCTGAACCTACATGTCTTTGATGCCTAGGTGAGATTTCCACATTTCTATCTAATAAAGATCATATTCATATCCACATAGTTATGCTAGTGTGCATTGTATGATCTTGTGACACTACCAATAACGCTCGATGATGATAATTAGATGTCTATAGGCATTCTGACCTTGCAAGTCAATCACGTTCATAGTAGTTTGCATTTTTAAGTTCATGTTAGTCTAGTCTTGCATTTTGCATATGGAGAGAGCTCTCCTTTTCATCCTACGTGGACCTGTCAGTCGACTGCGCTCACCTTTTCTTCTTCTCGATCATGTCTTTCACTCCTTGTTCTTTTCATCTCGAACCTATTCCTGTTCATCACAAGGGGTTAATCATATCACCATATCTATATCAAAACTTTCATTTTCAAAAAACATAAGTCTATATCATACATATGAGAATTAAACATACATCTATGAGAGAGAACATACATAAGCACATACATAAGTATTTTGAGCAAAATGATAAGACAATATACATAAACTGATACATCCATCACAAGTGAGACAAATACACATGATACATCGAACATCCAGTAATCTCATAAATCTATATACAATGTCATGATATACAATACAATATGAGATCCCAAAATCTAGATCAAATGTCTCAAAATATGTCCAAAACATCTAAACCTAAGACTCACTACCACCCTCGTGAGGAGCTCGTGGTGGTGGAGGCATAGCTCTCCTATCGAGTACCACATCTGATACCCCTGCCCACTAAGAGTATGATGGTGCTCTCTCACCCTCTGGGACGGCTTGCAGATATAACCCATGATAATAGGTTGCTCTCGCTGACTCTTGTCAGAGCTCCAATGCCTCGGCCTATGCCATCACCTCATGGCATGCTATCTCTGCCCTAAGATCAGATATCTGCTGATCCCACTCTACCCTCAGATCCAGTAGCTGCTGATCTCTCATGGCTATAGTGGTCCGGAGCTACTGTATCTCTACCTCCTGAACCTGTATCTAGGCTCTCAAGTCCTCTCCCCCCATAGGCTGCTCCTACTGTACCTCTGCCTACCGGTGAGCTGGTCTCGCCTCCTCCTCGGGTGTCGCTGATCGCTATCCCCATGACCATTTCTGGCCACCTGATCTTGACCCCTCTCCTCTCTCCATCCTCCACCCTCTCCCCCTCCTGCCATCTCCTCCATCCCCTCCCTCCCCTCCTCTCTCTCCTCCGTCCCCTCCATCTCATCCATCTCCCCCATCATCTCCTCCGTCTCCTCCTAGCACTGGTACCTGTGCATCAGGTAATATAAACTAAGGGAAGGGCACCCTCCGCCGCTCTGCTTTGTAGGCTCCATCAGCCCCTGCATCTGCCATCTCTGGAAAATACTCCCAGGGCTCACTCCTGATACCTGCTATCTCTGCGATAGCCTACTGATAATCTAGCATGGGTAGCCACCCATGACCCTCCTCGTCTCTAGCTCTGGCATAGGTGGTAGTCTCTGTCGAGACTCGCTGCTGCCTCCCAAACTGCCGCCATACCTGAGTGATGCAGAATCGCTCTACGATCTCTGCATACCGACCTACCAGTGGCCGACTGCACAGCATGTAGCTCAACTCATCCGCTGCATCTCTCCAAACCTCAACCTCCCTGTAGGGCCTCCATGTGAATGAGGCTATCTCATCCAAAATCTGCCGATAATAGGTCACATCCCCAGAATGGGCATGTGATATAAACCCGAGGTACCTGTAAATGTAGGGGTACCTCCTCTCCCTCGGCTGAACCCTGTGGTGCACCACAGCAATGTGCTCCCATGCCCATACCTGTGCTAGGATGGCACCACATGCCCATGTCCGACCGTCTCTATAGATGATCTCATGCAGCTCATGGTACATCTCTGCCAATATGGTAGGACCCCATGCCATCTATCGCGGCCTGCCGATCAAGTCCACCAAAAGTCGAGCCCATCCGAGCGGGAAACCCTTCTGACTGCAGTCAGTCATCAGGATCTACGAAATGATGGAAGCCACTATACATGGCACTGGGTAGTCTCTACCAAAATCATCTATCAGCCTCTCCCAGCTGATATGCCTATCCAAAATAGTGACATCCTGGAACATCTCCTGAACCAGTCGGCGCCCCTCAGTGGCATCCTAATCATAGTACACCTGTGCCAACAAATGAATCATGTCAGTTTTCATCATATGGAAATATTATATTTATGATTAGATCTTAAAACATGATTATACTCACTGGCTCGACATGACATGGCACTCGTAAGATCCTGTAGACGTCCTCCAGAGTGATCGACACCTCTCTAGTAGGCAGATGGAAGGTGTTGTGCTCACTATGCCATCTCTCAGCAAGATCAGTCAACAACCCATGGTCCGCTCGGATATAGGGGTATCTCAGCAGATACTGAAATCCTATCGCTCTGAGATCAGCATTTTCCAGATCGTCTAGATCCCGAACACACCGCAATCCTGTCACCTTCGGCGCTCTGATGATGAGCACCGAAAAAACTTCCTGCAAGCCAAAACCAAGCCAGTTGTTAGCACATATCATGATGGATGTCCAAAACCTCAGTATAAAACATCCCAAAAATGTAACATTGTCTAGACCCATGTCATTTTTGCTCAAAAATGCATTAAAAATCAATATTTTATGCTGGGCGATATTCTTTTTTGGAGAAGTATCGCGTGATAGTTCTCCCTAAAATGAGGTGATAAACCTTACATCACGTGATACTTCACCCAGTATCGCGCGATCTTTCACCCAGTATCGTGCGATACTGGTGCCTAAGCGCGCGATACTTTGGGGACCCGCGAAGTATCGCGTGATACTTCTCCCCAAAGCGCACGATAATTCTAAAGTATCATGCAATATTTCACCTGACAAAAAATTTTGAAATTTAAAAATTTGAAAAAACGTGCTAAAATAAGCTATTAAATGCAAAAAATGACAAAAAAGCTCGAGTTTTTCGAAAACATACCGGGGCAGGATAGTGTGGTGGCCGGTTGTGCAATCGGGCGCGCTCGAATCGATGCCTGTGGATGAGAACTCCTGCTTGCTGGGCCATTTTCTCTCTCTAAAGCTCTGAAATTCTCAAATCGCTAAAAGACAAATGATTTTTAAAAAATGACATTTTGACCCCTTTTATAGTCTTTTGACTTTTTGACCTCATTTTCAAAACACCTCAAAATTGCGTGAAAATTGCACCCCTAGCTAATTTTGACATCCTAGATCCATTTTCAGACTCGAAATCAAAATCTGAGGTCATCTTGATAGTCAAAATCATGTTTCAAAATCTTCCCCCCTTCTGCGCAGTTGGCTAATCTTTTGAGGCCTAATCTTTCGATCTTTATCGGGGCATCGTCATTTCTTCATTTCCATGTCTTCCAAACTTCTAGTCTTTCATTCATATTCATTCCATTCCCTCATTTCTCACGTTTGACTGCATCTTTTTCAGTCAAGCTGGGACATGTTTCATTGCCTAATGGTTAACCTATTTTGACCCTTACATTCGATTGTGATTTCATTCTGATTTGATCAAATCCTTATCAATTCGCTGTTCTCCTCTCTACCTGATTTCGATTTCGATTCTGAGGGGGTAGTACTTATGGGATTCTCATCCCCGATTGCTTGATTTTCCTGATTTAGACATCTTTTGTGAGCTTTTGCTCAAATTTGAGATTCTTATCTCTTACTTTGAATGTGATCCCGAATCGACCTCATGCTCAAAGGCTTTTGTTTATGTTTTGTCCGGATGTGATCCCGAATCGACCTCACATCTGAGTTATTTTGTGATCCCAGATCGATCTCACATTTCAATTCTTCTTTGACTGCATGTGTTCCCAAATCGATCACACACTAGTCAAAGAGGGGCAAATGTATGCACCCTAAAATGGTCGCCTAGACTTTGGGCCCCATTTATTCAATTTATCAACCCTGAATCATTTTGATCAATAATCAATATTTTCAACATTATCAATTTCTTAATTAAATCTTAAATTCGATCATATATTGGATTTTTATCCTTGGGCTAACCATTTATCCTAAGTCTTTATTTGATTAAAAAGAATATTTCCTCCCCTTTTAATTAAATAAAAAGCCCCACCTTTTCTTCTTATCCTAAGTTGCACAAATAAAGCATTATTCATATTTTATAAAAAGGAGAAAAGCACTTTTTGTCTCATATGAACATAAAGTCAACTCCTATTTTCCTATTGGAGGATACTTGTGCACATGGATTGCTCCTCTTTCAAGCTCCACTGCTGATTAAGACTTTTTGCCTCTTAATCTCCATGGTCCATTTCTTTGCATTTCTTATAAAAGGAGAGCTCTCTCCTTCATTTGCATATCTCATATTTTTATGCTAATGTTATGCTGCAAGTTTTAGGTGCATTTGGAGTTTGAATACAATTGAAGACTTGTTGCATTTCATTGTAGTTGCATATTTCCATTCTTAGTTGCATGATAATGGCATTCTTAGCTTAGTTTCCTTTTTATGCAATAGAATAATCTCACATAGTCTAAATAGGAAGCATTGTAATCCATTGCTATTTCCTTTCATAGATTAGTTGCATTGTACTTTCCTTTCATAGCTTAGATTGCATCCTCATTTTAGTTGCATTGCATTGCATTGTCATAGTGATTCTTGAGGATATTGGCACTCTTGCCCTTGTCCTCACTTGAATCTCTCATTGTGTGGTTGACTAGCAAGGTCTCAAGCTTGTAGCTCTAGCTGAGACCAAACACATCATAGTCCCTTGCAACTCCATGCATAGAGAGCTATGAGCCACTTTGTGAGGCCTCATTCTTGAGCAACCTTGCATGCAATGGTTCATAGAAGTGCACCTTTTAGTGTGTACAATCATTACCCCCTACTTTACTAATTTCTCCTATATTTAATATTGCAGACCTTACCCCTTACAACTATTTTGTAGATGTTTCTAATGTGCGAGATTCACATGTTGAAGATAATGGAGACTATGTGATAGATCTCCCACAAATAAAACCAATGGAGTTAGAGAAAATTTTGGAAACCAAAGTGCTAAAACAAACAATGAAGAATAAGTACATGCATTACTTAGTGAAATGGAAAGGACTCCCTCCAATTGATGCTACTTGGATGACTGAGGATCAGATCAAACAATATGGCACCACTGTTGACCAATTAACCTCAAGTGGGAACTTGAGTTCAATTCTCATGGGGAGTATGGTGCAGGAGCACCCTAATTTAACTAAGTGTTCCTTTGGCACTAAGAGTTTCTGTCAAGGTCCTTTGAGGCCTCTAGTCATGTTAGAATAATGGGTTAATCATTGGACTCCTTTGTAAGACCATAGTTCCAAGATTGGCATCCTATGAGCCCTTGATCAACTACTAGTCATGATTGTCCAAAAACCTAGGTTGTTTTTATGTTTTTCTATTTGGATCCTCTAGGGATCACATAAATTAGTTTGGGACCAACTTTGGTCACTTAGGATAAAAGGTACAAAATGTTGCAACAAAAGTTGTAAATTTGCTGAGCAACTTTGACAACTTTGCTAAAAGTTGTAAATAACCCCCTAATGGTCTGATGGTTTGAAAATCAGTTTGTAACCAATGGGGGAGGCCTTCATAAGCCCTACCAGGAGGGTGGAAGGTAGAATGATGTAATCTAGCATTTTGAAATCAATAAAATATAATTGTTTTCCTACAATTCTGAGTATCATAAAATTCATACAGATGTGTACGGAAGCCTAGGTATGAAAGATTGATATTGTCGGTTGTGTCTATGAGTTGGTCTTATTTATTGTTGATCACATGTTCTGATTCATTGGGCATTGAAAGTTATTTAAGTTTTAGTTCCTAATTTTTTGGATTAAAACCCTAAACCGGGGTTTCAGCAAAACTTGTGCATAATTCACAATTCCACCATGGGAATTTGATGACCCTTGGTGGAATTAATTTTTTTAATGTGTTCTTTAAGATCTTTCAAGTGCAAGTCCTCAACTTGTAGGGAGATGGGTTTTAGCTAATGCCCTAGGTGTGCATACTCTAAGTGTGCACCTTTCTGAAGTTTGACACCAGTCCACACAACTCACCATTGGAGAATCATCAAGATCTATGACTTGGAACTTCTTAGTCTCATATGTTCCCTCACATGATCCAAGCATTGGATTTGGATTCAGGTTTATGGAAAAGGTACCTATAGTGCAAACTAGAGCCTAATCAGGCCTAGTTCCAAGGAAAAATTAGCATTGCATTGTGTCTTGTCTTCATAGTGAAGCCTTGTTCTCTTAGCATGTTGTGTTAGGCCCAATAGGGTATTGAAAATTATGATTATTTTTCAAGGTTGTGTGGAATAATGTGTTTGCAGTTAGCATTTATGCTTCTGAAAGGCTACAAGTTGAAAACTAGCTTAGTAAGGCTAATATGTCCAAACTGAGTTCTTTATTGTATATGAGCAATTGCGCTCTTGTGTTAGGAACCTAAATAGACCAAGGAAATGTGTATGGTCACCCATGGTTCTCATTGTAACATTTGAGGAAATACTTTGCAAAATAACCTAAGTGTTTGGTTGTCGACTAGTGATTAGTTGGGCTTGGAAGACTTGATAGGTCTCATTAATTGAGTACCCTATAGATTAGGTTGTGATAACCTAGAAACAAGTCATTTCCTACACTTGTGATAAGTGTGAGAGGCACTTACTATTAGGGAACTTACTTGCAGTTCCTACCGAGAAACTTTTGAGGTTTTGTTGAAGGACTAGTTTGGTCCTTGTTCGCACTTCTGGCTACCCACTTTGCATCAATTTCATATTGGTAAAGTGTGAACCTCTTGAACGGTCTCACAATAGGTAATGATAATCATGCCATTATCTCTCTTAGGAATAATGTATTCATACTAAGGATTAATTTTCCAATCATAAAATGCATTTAGATTGTCAACCCTGGGACATAGACTTGAAATGGGATAGCATGGTTTGTGCACTAAGCCCCTCAAAGATTCATACCACCTATGTTGTAGGAAGATAAAATGCATGAAAGAAACCTATGCTATTTCTACAAGAAAGTAAGAACACTTAACTACTTAATGAAATTACTACTAAAATCTTGTAAACTTAACCTAAGATTGTTTTAGAAACTCAAAGTGTTCACTATGCCTATCTCTGTAGGTGCTATGAGAACATTCACAGTAATAATCTTGCAGGAGTAAAGTAGTAACTTCTACTTGAAAGCATAGGAAATACAAAAATAAATTCTACTCTATCCTAATCTACTCCACCTCCCAAGTGGGCCCCCTTGGTTGGCTTCTGCTAACTACTAACATAGAAGATACTTCAAAATCACTCTTTCATTATATTCTCATAAACTGATTACATCATAATGGAACAATGCATGAAAAATAGAAAGAGTAGCTCTGCTACGCTAAACACAGAAATTGTATATATTTTCCCATTACACAACTAAACCAATTAAATCCCTTTATATAGAGGGTTGACGCTTATTGAAAGTGTGAAAGTAAGTTCTGACTAAGTCTCACCATAGAAGAAGGAAATATAACAACCCATGATAGAGTACAATAAAGTCTGGATAAATGATTCAACAGAATAATGAGCTCTAAGGAAATATAGCAAAGTTGTTTCCTATATTCTCTGGAATGATGGCTCCTCTCTACTAGAAGCATGCTCCTCGGTGTTGTGATGGCTTCCTCCATTGTATATGGAACTTCAACTCCTCTTCTTTAATGTGGTTGATCCACTCTCCAGCTGCTCCTTGCTTTCCTGGCAAGTTAGTAGCATGCGGTATGTATACAAGTCAACTAGTCAATTATTACCCAAATATTAGAACATAGATTAAAGTAGCTATATGAAGTACTGCAATTTATATATAATGTTTAGCAAAACATGTCATATCTAACTACCCATAATCTTGGTAGTTTTAACTATACTTATCACAAGTTCACATAGTTATAGGTCCATGAATGTATTGGAAATTTTTTAACAAAACATAAAGATTATCACAAAATAGAGACAATAAACTATCTCATCATCTACCCCCCAACAAGCATAATGCTTGTCCTCAAGCATTACACTTCATGTCTATAGATCTGAAATCACCAACACTTGTCTTCCCCTTCTTCCCACTCCTAAAATTATAATAGAATCCTCTTGTCCTTGCCCAGTAATCTGTATGATGTTCTTCCTGCAGATGGTCTAGTCTGGAAGCATTGATATCTTATAGTGTCCATAAGAGCATTGGCAATTGGAAAGACACGAGAATCAACCATTCTCTTTTAGTTTGTTTTCCTAGCTACATTTATATGTTTTCTCTATTCGCAGCTGCTTCAGAATTTATTGGGCTATGTGGCTCATATTTCTTAAAGACCTCTGGTAGCCTATTCCATCTGCTTCTTACCCCAGAAAGAGCTCTCTAGAATGAAAAATAGGGTAACCCTTGATACTCCCTGTAAACCTTATCTGTGAGTGCAAGGACCTTTTCTTTGATTTTAGGTTTCGGCCTTCCATAGGTTAAGTTAAGCCAATCTCTTAGGAGGACATCAGTCTTCCTGCAAATGGTCTAGTCTGGTAGCATTGATATCATATAGTGTCCATAAGAGCATTGGCAGTTGGAAAGATAGGAGAATCAACAATTCTCTTTTAGTTTGTTTTCCTAGCTGCATGTACACATTTTCTCTATTCGTGGCTGCTTCAAAATTTATTGGGCTATGTGGCTCATATTTCGTAAAGACCTCTGGTAGCCTATTCCATCTTCTTCTTACCCTAGCAAGATCTCTCTAGAATGAAAAATAGGGTAACCCTTGATACTCCCTGTAAACCCTATCTCTGAGTGCAAAGACCTTTTCTCTGATTTTAGGTTTCGGCCTTCCATACGTTAGGTTAAGCTAATCTCTTAGGAGGACATCAGGTTTGCTTGATTCAACCCTTAAGAGTAATGGTTTAGAACTTTCTAGGTCTCTATAGTTATTTAGCTACCTGTAATAATTTGCCTCATTGTGCATCCATGACATTAGGGCTCTCAAATGGATATCACCTATTTAAAGAAAAGGGTTCCATTTAGTTTCATGAGGAATGAAAAAATTATGCAGATAGACATTGCAGAGTAAGTTCTATTTCTATGAAGGAAGGGTTTGGTACAATCCATAAAATTCTTGAGTTGATTTAAATTCACAGTCTATATCCTTCATAGTCATCATTAACTGAAATAGGAGGAATTATTTTTTCAAATAGATGGCATAAACTCTAGGAGGTGGTCTACAAGCTATAACCTGATCAGCTAGTTTGAAAGCATGATCCATTTGTTTCTATTTCTTCTTTACCTATTCCTTAATAACTTATATCTCCTCTTGTTGCTCATCTATCTCTTTCTGCATTCTTCTTCTTTCTTGTTTCCACCAAGTTTTCTAAAAGACAAACAAGTTATATATACTGAAGAGAATAGATTGTATTGTTGGAGGGCCAAATTCTTGCAACTAGGTGCTATGTTTTCTCTTTTCCTTAGAAGCTTGTTGAAAATATTCAGTAAACCATGTTTCTTTGTAAGGCACAATAGACAGATGGGAATAAACAGGGTCTGGTGGAGGAGTTATCTAGACATCGTCAGCAATGTTTTCTTGTGATACATTAGAGTTTTCCTCAAGTGCACCTAGATCATCATGTGATATATTACCATAAGGTTCTTATAGATTTTGGGGAGATGAAGGCACTTTTTTTTTCTTAGGGCAATTGTCAGAGATATACTCAATAGAAGGCTTTGTGGTAGGTTTTTCTAATGGAACACTTGGGTTTTCTAGGAAATTGGAGACACTTGTCCTCACATCTAAGGACTTCTACACACATTTTTTTTCACAACATCTGAAATCTTCTTTTTTAGGGTTCTTTTTGGACTTTCTACTGCACAAATAGATGCTACAGGATTTGACCTTTTTCTTTTACTTTTTGGAATTGTAGGGTTTTGAACTTCATTCTCAAGGTCAAGGGTTTCTTCTCCAATTTTCTATTTTCCTTCCCTTGTGGAAGAGGTAGGGACATTACTTTTTGGAATGGGTGAAGGCCTATTTTCTTGGAGTATTTCTAGTTATTTTTCTTGTGTAGTTTTTTCTACAGTGTCCTCAGAAGGTTCTGCGTCATTTTCAAGGGGTTGCTCAGCAAGGTCAACCTGAGGTTGCAATGTTTTATGCTTGACAAATTTTGACCATGCTAAGGGAGAGACATCCCTAAGGGATTTTTTGACTAGTAGCTTAATTAGGGCATGGTGGGTGACAAAATTTGTACTCCCTTTTTTAGTCTCCTCAGCACTAATACTTAGCATATTATACAAGAAATAAGGGAATTTATTGGGAGACTATGCCTTATGCAGCTAAGTAGCTTAAAATGATGAGCATGAAAATTTGAAAATCTTCCTTCACATGTTAGGTACCTAATAATATGTGTTGCTAGCTCATTGTATGGTGGAGGAATAGACATTTGTTTGCACCCTTGCTTTCTAATCTCTAGAGGAGGATCACTTGGAAGGGAAAACTGGGCTCATGATGACCTGGTGTCATGTTCATTGGGGTAATGTCCCCAATTTCTAGTAACCTAGTTACCTCTTCTATTCTCTCTTCTATCACAACAACTATTAAACCCCATACAATCACCTTCCCTTCTTGAAAGGTATTCATAAACTTAGTTGCTACCTCTTCATTAAAATTTGATAATTCCAAGAAATAACCCAACCAACCACATGCATTAAACCTCCTAACTCCTTTAATGTCTATAAGAAAAAGGCCATGATGAACTAGTTGACGTCTCTACAGTTGTCCACCCATTTGTTTCCAATATTCTACCTCCAAATTTTTGCTCATCATAGCTTGTTAATCTTTCAATCCCTCTTGTTCTTCAAATACCTTATTCCCTTCTTGAATTTCAAATGCTCTTCTTGAAAATACAAACCTTTCTCTTGTAATCCTTCTGTTGTTTTTAGCATGAAACTATAATAATGGCATTTTAACAGAGGAAATTATAACTTTAACTATGAGTTTCCACACAGTTTAATTATAATCTTTTCAAGTCACATCAACTTCAAAAAATTGGGAAATATCCAAGATTTATAGTACAGAAAATGTGTGAGAATAAAGGAACTTAGTGAAACAAGGCCTAAGTACAACTTTGAAATGAAAAGGAAGTGACAAGGATAGCTTATAAATGACATTAGAACTTAATACACTTCCCCTGCCCCCTACTAAATGATTACAAGTGTCCACACTTGGCACATTCAGCATGGGATGGGGAATTGGTGTAACGCCTTAATTATACATTTATTGCAATACTAAATATAATTACCAATTTTAATGTGCTAAAAGTGGGTAGATATTTTAAAAAGTTGTACCTGGCAGTTGTTTACCATACGCATGAAATAAAAGGTGGTGAGAATGAAACAAAGCTGGCAGCTGCATGTGTCAACTGAAGTGGCTCTTATTGAAAACATCAAAAATAGAAAAAGTGAATGACGTGGATGGTGGGTGAATGCAAGATAGAGAAATGAAATGGGTTGGAAAGAAGAATTGGGAAAAATGAATGGATAATTGGACTTCATGTGACATGAAGTTTTATTATGGTCTTACTTTGAAGGCATACTATTTTGAAGCTGTAGGATATGTGTGTGTGAAAATTGTACCTAGCTGTGGACACAACACTTCAGTAAAATATTAGAGGTTAGCAAAATTGAAATTTGTAGATCAATGAAACTAAGCTAACCAGGTGATTTATTGCCTTCTAGTAGGTGTGAGTATGATGTTCTCAGATTGAAATTGACATCAGTGACAATGCAACACATAAACGAAGGATTTGATGCTAAAGAATGAAAAACTGTATGAATGCAGATTAATCTATATTTTTGGATTTTCTATGCAAACAGGATGAAAAACTTGATATGAATCTAAGCTAGAATGAAATTGAAATGATATGCAGATTATTCTAACAATGATATGAATGAATGAATGCTATGATATGAAAACTATGTAAAAATATGACCAACAATGAAAGATCTCACAAATCACCTGTCGCAAGTGCTTAATCCTTCAATCACCAATTCGCCAAACTAATTGTGCAAATTTGAGTGTTGATAATTGTGAAGAGCTGAACCTTGTTTTTATAGAAATCGAGGGTTTGAGGATGCATAAGAAAAACCATAAATCACTCTTGATAAACTCAGGTTGATTTTTGAGTTAACAAGAAATTAAGAATAAATAAACTCACAAAATCATGCAAAAGCAGTATTTAACTCAAAATGGAGTTTAGATCAAATTTCAACTCATCATCAGATGTTGAGTTTAAATTTAAAATTGGTTGGTAATTTCTAGTTGCCTGCTTTTCTATTTGTGCATGATTTAATATGAATTTATTTAAAAATAAAGTGATTTATTCTCAACTTAACTGATTTTTGAATTAAAATAATTGATTTATGGGTTAATCAATTATTAAATCAAACTTTTATTCAAAAACTATATTATTAAATTTGACAACTGACATTAATTAATTAAACAAGAATTTAATCAATTAGTCATGAGATTTTTTATTTATTGTCAAAATTAAATAATACAATTTAGGAATAAATAGAATTAAATCTAATTAAATAATTAAGTGGCAGAATTAAATTTGATTAATTAAATATTTAGAATATTCAATTAATCAAACTTTAGGATAAATAATGACATTTATCACCAAATAATTAATAAATCAAAGATAATTAGGATAAAGTAGGAATATTCAAGGAATATTCACTGATGCAGAATTAAGATAATCAATTAGATTTTAATAAACTGATGTGCAGATGTGCCTTAGGTTAGGACTTTGATTGTTGATTTCATTTGATTTGAAGATGTAAGAGGTTAATGAACCTATAGCCCATTTTTGGGGTATTACATTTTGCCCCTCTTTGAATTATTGTGCGAAGTGCAGTGGTTCAAAGATTAGTCTATGTTTAATGTAGATGTATGAAACTGATTTAAAAGATTGACTGATTTCGAGACAGAAATTGATTGAAATATTTGAAGATGTTAGGTTTAGGTTCTGATTGACCAAAGATAATGTTAACTATAACAACAATGAACCAGTGATTATGAAAAAGTATCAAAATGCCTGATTCTGAACCTTATGATTACGAAGAAGTGAGTGATCTGATTCCAAACCTGAATGTCTAGAGGAATCATAATTGGTATCACATCTGAATCCTTCAATTACGAAGAACCAAGGAAATAACACTAATAAACTGATGGTTACGAAAAGCTGATATAGTTTACAAGATAGATTAGGATACCAGATTGATATGGATCTCGATGAATCTGATATGCCCCAAGCAATGTGCCCCAAGCGATGAGGTCTTTATATGAATTAGCAACTAGACGTGGTTGTTGTCTTGATTACTTAGGAAAGATTTGATTGATAGAATTAGATTTACAAACTTGAATGATGTGCAATACCATGCCCCCTTTGGGATGAAAATTTAAATCTGACAAGAAAAGTCAACGTTGAATGGTTTACAAGCATGTTAATTGATTTGAGAAGTGGTTATACACGTTCGAGAATGCGTTCTGCATTATTTAGAGGTCATGAGGACCAAGTTTGACTACATTTGACCATGAGTTGACCATGGTTGACCAAGTTGAAACTTTGATAGTTTGATGTAAGATAATCACTTAAGTTGAATTGTAGATTTCTGTGACGTTTGAAGGTTGATTATGCAAGCAGTCGGTCGTCCTAGGTTTGAAAATTTTAAATCATGATTTTGACTTAGTAAATGATCTCAAATTTTGATTTTGATCTCAAAAATGGGTTCAAAACGTCGAAATTAGACAGGGGTGCAATTTTTGTGAAAAACAAAGCACTTTTGAAAAATAGGTCAAAAGCTATATAAGGACCAAAAGGGTCATTTTCAATTCATTATTCACATTTGACTTTTGAAACCTTTGTGGAGCCCTCTGAGTGATAAAAATGGTTGAGATGAAGGTACCTATCTCTTCCCACTATTTTGAGCATAGCCGGCATCATCAGAGACCTCCATAGTATGGACATCCGGTAAGTGGACCTCTGTGCCTCTTCGTAAATTCCATTTTTGCATGTTTTTAGCATTTTTAGGGCTTTTTTCGTATGTTAGGAATTTTCAATTTTTGCATGCATGGAAACTCGTACGACTGTCCATTGTGACTTGTATGACTTTTCAATGTCATGTAGAGTGTCATCCCAAAACCCTTGTAAACTCGTATGAGAGGGACCCAAGAGTCGTACGACATTTCGTCGGGTCCCTCATATGTGTTGGACTACAACTAATTTGGAATCTGTGATTAAAGATCACTGAGGAGTTGATGATTAGATATGTAATATGATTAAATCAGTATTATGTTGTCATTGATGTCAACTAGTTTGACAGCACTTATCTTGTAAGTTACTATACCGAGACATCTGAAGAAAGGTGAAAGAGATGAAGAACAGAGAAATCTACATGAGGAAAGATGTACATGACAGATGAGGATAAGGAACACATTGAGTAACTTGTTGATGAGTCTATGACTTGATGATATTGACTTTATTATGTTGCATTCATCTATAATGAAGTATAGAGCTCAAAGACACAAAGTAGTGTTGTCGGTAAATGAAGCATTTCTAGTATACACCAATGGAGTGTAGTGTATACCGATCACAGTATTAACCGAGCAGTGTTCACCGATGCATTTCTTTGTTAACCGAGCAGAACATAATGTATTAAATGATTAGCTTAGCCAATAAGATTGATGAGCTAGAAAGAGTATAACATCGAGGTAACAGATAATGTTTGTTACACAGATGGACGGCTGACAAAATTTAGAGGAGATCTAACGAAAAAGATTGAAACATGTTATTGACACAAGTACCGAGAAAGTTTGAAGTGGCAAAATCTATGAATGAGATTAAGTGGAAAAATTTGATGGTGGAGAAGAAAATGATTTACTCATCTATATAAGAGAACAAATTTTCATTATGAAATATGTCATAAGAAGAAGCTACAGGAATATCACATGAACAAGGTTTTCATGTATTCTGATCATACTCGTTAGTAAGAACCGAGTTGCAGAACAATTACCGAGCTATAGAGAGCAATTACCGACGGATAGTAAGTTGATATAGTATTGAATCTAAAGTGAATTATTGATCAGAAGGATTTGTATGGACTAAATATTGATCTGTAATCTGCAATTGAAGTTGTATTAGGGTAGGTCATTTTCTGTTACATATTTAACCATTGTATACAGACAAAATCTCTTAACCGAGTGGACTCTAAAAGTCTTATGATGTATCATTCATAGAATGAACATTGTTATCCTGTCAACCCCATAGTGAATGTTGGTTGGATGATAACTTCTAGTCTAAAATCCACTAACAAGGTCACACCTGACAGTGTGTTTGTAACCTTTAATAGGGTTGGGTCTTAACCGACCTCACTTCAGAAGAGTGAACAATTTTGGGTTGCCGGTCCCGGGTGGTTTTTCCCTTTACAGGGTTTCCATGTTAAATCTCTTGTGTTATGTGTTGATTGTGATATTTGTTTGTTATCATTCTTTACATGTTACATGTTAGATTTGATCGATAAACTATTTTAGCATTAGATTGGTAATCGGTAAAAGCATAGACAATGAGAGTTATTATTGTTTACCAACGAGTAGAAATTGAAGAAATTGTTTTGAATTATACATTTTGATTTGGGACACTGGATAACTGATTCACCCCCCTCTCAGTTATTCTAACAATTGGTATTAGAGTATTGGTTTCTTGGAATAGAGTTTTAAGGACTTAAGCATAAAGGTCTCAAGATGTATAAGAGGGAAGTACCAAAATTGAACAAAGAGAACTTCAAAGTATGGCAAAGCAGAATGAAGTTGCACATATCTGGAATTGGGAACTCTATACTAGAGCTGATGGAGAATGGCTACATGCAACCGCCCACTGGTTCCCTAACTATTGATCAACTGAAAGACAAGCATGAACACAATGTTACTATGATGGAACTTGTTGCTGCCTGTACCAATGCTGAATTTGAAGATATCAAGACATGCACAACTACCAAAGGAATGTGGGATAAATTAGCACAAATATACAGTGGAGATCTGAATGTCAAAAGAGCCTGAGCTGAAAGTCTGAGAGGTAGATTTGATGATATGAGAATGAAAGAAGGTGAGAACATTATACAATATTCAAATAGACTCAAAGAGGTGGTACATGCTATTAGAGCATCTAATGGAGTGATTGATGATGAAATAGTGATAAGCAAGATTCTCAAAACTTTGCTACCGGTTTATGCAATCAAGATTTATGCAATTCATGAAACAAGAGCTACATCCAACCTTACTCTTGACACTCTGATTGGTAAACTTACAACCTTTGAATTAAACAATTTTGACAATAGTGTTGTTCCTTCTGTTGAATCCACTTTCGTGTCTTCTTTGAAGATTGGAAAGTCTAGCAGGAATAGTAAGAATTGTGATAGTGATGACAATACCAATGATGAACTTGATGAGCTTGAAGCACTTATGGCTAGAAGATTGCCCAAAGGAAAAGGAAGGTATAGAGGTAAGCTACCTTTAGCATGCTTTAATTGTAAAGAAGTTGGTCACATCATTGCTAGATGTCCTCAGAAGAAAGATGATGATAGATCCAAAGACCGATCTGAAGGAAGCTATGGAAGAAGAGTCAATAGAGGCTACTAACACTACAACTGAGACAACTGAGATGAAAAAGGTAAAAAGGTATGTTACATAGCCGAAGATATTGAAATTGAATCTGATTCTGATGATGATATAGAAGTTTTATTTGTTGCTATGAAAGATGACTCAGAAGAGGAAGAGAAACATGAAGAGATAGCACTGATCTCTAAAGTAAGCAGAAATGATACATGGATCATAGACAATGGTTGTACATATCATATGACTGGTGATGTAGAGAAGTTTGATCATCTTGTTGAGAATAATGGAGGATCTGTGAGAATGGGAAATGATGCACCTTGTATGGTAAGAGTTAAATGCTCATTGATGATCAATGATAGACTACAATGTGAAAATGCATACTGGGTAGATGGATTGAACTATAATTTGTTAAGTGTGGCTCAGCTGAACAATTCAGGCCACCGACTGGCTTTTGAGAGCAAAAAGGTGAAGATCTATGATGATGGAGGAAGACTTGTCAGAACTGGTACACAATCTAGAGGTAATCTATTCTATCTTGATATGGATCAGTCTTCTTATTTGTTAATAAAGGATGAAGATGATTGGTTGTGGCACAGAAGGTTATACCATGTGAACTTTGACAACATGATCAAGATTAGTAGAAAGAGAAGAGTTAGAGGATTGCCTAACTTGGCAAAACCTGATCATGCCATGTGCCATGAATGTTAGAAAGGTAAGATGACTAAGTCTAGTTTTAAAAGTAAAGACTATTCAACAAAGAAGATACTTGAGTTGGTTCATACCGACCTATGTGGTCCTATGAGAACTCAGAGTTGTTCTGGTGATAGATATTTTATTCTTTTTGTTGATGATTATACTAGACTGATGCTTGTTATGTTCTTGAAAGAGAAATTTGAAGCTTTCAAAATGTTTAAGTGGTATAAAGCTAAGGTAGAGAAAGAAACTGGAAAAGAAATAAAATGTTTAAGATCTAATAGAGGAGGTGAATTTATCTCTGATGAATTTACTAAATTTTTTAATGAGCATGGAATCAAAAGGCAGGTATCTACACCAAGGACACCTCAGCAAAATGGCATTGCTGAAAGGAGGAATAGGTCTATTATTGAATGTGCTAGAACATTAATGATACAGAAGAATGTTGCTCAAACATATTGGAGGGAAGCCATCAGTACAGCTGTGTATGTTCTTAACTGAGTACAACTAAAGAAGGACTCCAACCAAACACTTTATGAACTATGGTTTGGACACAAACCTACTGTAAGTTATTTTAGAATTTTTGGGAGTAAATGCTTTATTTTGAAAGATGAGAGAAATGGAAAATTTGATTCTAAAGGAGATGAAGGTATATTTCTAGGATATTCCACTACAAGTAAAGCATATAAATGTTTGAATAAGGTTACAAATAAGATAGTTGAAAGTACTAATGTTCATGTTAATGAGTTTGATGACAAGTACATAGAGGAAAGTACAAAGGAACCAGAATACTATGGTAGATTCACTTATATTGAACATCCAGAGTATCTACCGACACCACAAGCTGTGACAACCGATCAATAGGGAAACAATGCAGGACAACAGGCAACACAAACTGAGGAACAAGATGGAGCTACCGAGCAAGAAAATGACCCTAAACAGGATGAACAAGAAAGGAGAAATCAATTTTTGTCTAGTTTTGTCAGAAGACATCATCTTGAGACACAAATCATTGGAGACAGACATGCTGGAATGCAAACTAGAAGCAAAACAAGATAGGGTACATGTCTAATTTGTGAATTTGAACCTAAAACTATGAAAGTTGCATTAGAGAATGAAGAATGGGTTAATGCAATGAAAGAGGAAATAGAGTAAATAGAGAAGAACAAAACCTGGTCCTTAGTACCCTGACTAAAAGATAAAAATGTTATCAGTACTAAGTGGATATACAGGAATAAATTGAATGAAAATGGTGAAGTCACAAGAAATAAAGCTAGATTGGTATGCAAGGGATATGCATAGGAAGAAGGCATTGACTATGGTGAAACATTTGCACCTGTTGCTAGATTAGAAGGAGTTAGAATGCTACTTGCATATGCTGCACACAAGAAATTCAAGGTCTATCAAATGGATGTGAAGTCAGCATTTTTGAATGGTATACTTGAAGAAGAGGTCTACATTGAACAACCTGAAGGATTTTTTGATCCCGACAATAAAGACATGGTATGTAGATTACATAAAGTTTTATATGGTTTGAAGCAAGCACCAAGAGAAGGGTATGAAATACTGCATACTTACTTGTTAAGTATTGGATTTGTTAGAACAAGTGAAAATAGCAATCTGTATGTGAAAGGTGATACTAATGACACTATTATCATTGCTGAAATATTTGTTGATGACATTATTTTTGGAGGTTTAGATCTTGTATGCAAGGCATTTTCTAATGAAATGAAAAAGGAATTTGAAATGTCTATGTTCGGAGAGATTAAGTTCTTTCTTGGATTACAAGTGATTCAGCAGAGTGATGGGATATTCATCACACAATCTAAATACATAAAGGAAGTACTGAAGACATTTGGCATGGAAGATGCTAAACTTGTAAGAACATCAATGGCTACTAGATGCAAATTGACAAAGGAGGATGAAACTACCGAGGTAAACCAGACACTCTACCGATCCATGATTGGTAAGTTAATGTATGTAGTTCACAGTAGACTAGATATAGCACATGTTGTGGGAATTGTTGCAAGATTTTCTGCTAATCCTAGAGAATCACACATGATAGCTACAAAAAGGATCTTAAGATACTTGAAGAAAATAGAGAATTTTGGATTATGGTATCCTAAGGAAGGGAAGTTTGAACTAAAATTTTACACCGATGCTGATTGGGCTAGAAATGTGGATGATAGAAAAAGCACCACCGAAGGAGCATTTTTCTTTGGTGAAAGACTTGTAACCTGGACAAGTAAAAAGTAGGCTTGTATTTCTCAGTCTACAGCTGAAGTAGAATATGTTGCTGCTGCTACTAACTATTCAAACATTGCATATATCAAACAAGTGTTGGAAGAAATGAATGAGGTAATCACTGATCCGATGATTATATATTGTGACAACACTAGTGCTATTAATATTTCAACAAATCCTATGATGCACTCTAAGACAAAGCATATATCTATTGAGTATCATTACTTAAGAGAAAAAGTGCAAGAGAAGCAAGTAAAGTTAGAATTTGTTACATCCAAAGAACAACTTGTAGATATTTTTACAAAGCCCCTATAGAAGGACACATTTGAATACTTGAGGACTAGACTTGGGGTCCATCCCTTGTCTATCGATCACTAAGGTGATTTGGTTGTTGCATCAGCCTACTTTTATCATAAGATCATTCATGTTGATGCAGCATAGTTCACACTTTGAATCATGTTCAAGGTTGTGATTAAGTTTGAGAACTTGAACCAATTGGAACATCTGTATTCAGAGATACAGAGGAAGACAGAATTGTTTGTTTATTTGTTTCTTTGGCATTGCTATCAAAGGGAGAGATATACAATATAAAATTAAAAAGGGAAGAGATAAACAAGATATGAAAAGGACAAGCATCGATGATAATTATCTAAGGGAGAGACAATGAGATAGAGTATTGAAGATCAGTTATAGAGAACAGAAGCAGGAATAGGAGAACTGAAAAGATCACAACTGTAGAATGGTAAAGCTGTATTATTTAATGTTGGTTTAATAACATAGTGATTAAACATATTAAGTCTATTCAACTTACAGCATTTGTTCACAAAGTTGTATAATGTATGTTTGGTATGTGTATGGTACATTTCATATTACTTGAGTTGCCATCAATGCCAAAGTGAGAGATTGTTGGACTACAACTGATTTGGAATATGATTAAAGAATCTATGATTAAAGATCACTGAGGAGTTGATGATTAGATATGTAATATGATTAAATTAGTATTATGTTATCATTGATGTCAACTAGTTTGATAGCACTTATCTTGTAAGTTACTATACCGAGACATCTGAAGAAAGGTGAAAGAGATGAAGAACAAAAAAATCTACATGAGGAAAGATGTACATGATAGATGAGGATAAGGAACACATTGAGTAACTTGTTGATGAGTCTATGACTTGATGATATTGACTTTATTATGTTGCAGTCATCTATAATGAAGTATAGAGCTGAAAGACATAAAGCAGTGTTGTCGGTAAACGAAGCATTTCTAGTATACACTGACGGAGTGTAGTGTATACCGATCATAGTATTAAATGAGTAGTGTTCACCGATGCATTTCTTTGTTAACTAAGAAGAACATAATGTATTAAATGATTAGCTTAGCCGATAAGATTGATGAGCTGGCAAAAGTATAACATCAAGGTAATAGATAATGTTTGTTACACAGATGGATGGCTGACAAAATTTAGAGGACATTTAACGGAAAATATTGAAACATGTTATTGACACAAGTACCGAGAAAGTTTGAAGTGGCAAAATCTATGAATGAGATTAAGCAGCAAAATCTGATGGTGGAGAAGAAAATGATTTACTCATCTATATAAGAGAATAGATTTTCTTTATGAAATATGTCGTAAGAAGAAGAAGCTACAGGAATATCACATGAACAAGGTTTTCATGTATTCTGATCATACTGGTTAGTAAGAACTGAGCTACAAAATAGTTACTGAGCTACAGAGAGCAATTACCGACGGACAATAAGTTGATATAGTATTGAATCTGAAGTGAATTATTGATCAGAAGGATTTGTATGGACTAAATATTGATCTGTAATCTACAATTGAAGTTGTATTAGGGCAAGTCATTTTTTGTTACATATTTAACCATTGTATACAGACAAAATCTCTTAACTGAGTGGACTCTAAAAGTCTTATGATGTATCATTCATAGAATGAACATCGTTATCCTATCAACCCCATAGTGAATTTTGGTTGGACGATAACTTCTATTCTAAAATCCTCTAACAAGGTCACACCTAACAGTGTGTTTGTAACCTTTAATAGGGTTGGGTCTTAACCGACCTCACTTCAGAAGAGTGAACAATTTTGGGTTGCCGGTCCTAGGTGGTTTTTCCCTTTACAGGGTTTCCACGTTAAATCTCTTGTGTTATGTGTTGATTGTGATATTTGTTTGTTATCATTCTTTACATGTTACATGTTAGATTTGATCGGTAAACTATTTTAGCATTAGACTGGTAATCGGTAAAATCACAGACAGTGAGAGTTATTATTGTTTACCGATGAGCAAAAATTGAAGAAATTATTTTGAATTATACATTTTGATTTGGGACATTGGATAACTGATTCACCCCCCTCTCAGTTATTCTAACAATATGTTGTATGGTAAGATATACATTATCGTATGACCATGATTTCTCATATGATAAGCTACTAAAACTCGTATGAGTTTTCATGCCAATCTGCATTGTCGTATGGATAACAGCGAGCTAAAAACACCTTCTTAGGTCAAAATTTGAATTTTCTAATTTCATAGGCTGATTCTAGAGCATTTAATGTACCTTTTGAGATAGTCAACATTTCAATTTCTATACTTTTAGCCTATTTTTCAACCAAGTTACTGATAGGAATCCATGTTTCTATGTTGTGTAGGTCATCTATCATGATGTCCATGTGTGCATTTCACACCCAGCAACTCAGAGATTATGTGTTTCACTACCTGACCTGATGAGGCTACATCTTGCAAGTTGTGGCTTTGAGTATCTGATTTGATTGCTCGAGATTAGGGTAAACCATAAACTTTTGACTACATTGATTGAGAGATTTCATTCAAAGACCCATACCTTCCACCTCCCTACAGGAGAGATCACAGTTACACCAGAGGATGTTTATAGGATACTTTGTATTCCGTTCCATGGTCCATAGCCTGATTACGTGAGTTTGGGGACCTCAGGATTACATGCATTCAGATGTTTATTTGGAGATGATACCTAGCTTATCAGTTCTATTTCTTGGGAAACTTTAGTGCAACGCTATGGGGAGACCGATAGATTAGAGTGTATCATAACCGGCATGATAGGAGGGATTATTATGTCTGACCATTAGCAGAACAGTCTCTTGATGGGCTGGGCCTCGATGGTTGCACGATTGATGGCCACTCTGTCTGAGTTGGGTTGGGGTCAGTGTATGCTAGCTCATATGTTCTCAGAGATGCATAAGATTGTGTATTAGGAGACCAAGTCATTTTCTTCTGGTGCTTTGGTTCTTCAAGTTTGGGCCTGGGAGCATATCCTAGTTTGTCGACCAGTATGCTAGGGTCAGCGCTAGCCACAAGAGCTTGTGATATACATTTATTCAGGATACATTACATAGGTGCACATGGGCCACACAAAGTACTAGAGATGCTACCTTGATGATAGCACAGTTGTGATTTGGCATCCATACCTTCAGATAGAGGCCTGGCCTACTACTCGAGAGCAGTTTAGTCACTTTTTCCATAGTCGAGTGCTTATTGGAAGATCTACCACAGTGCTGGAGCAGTTTATTATTATCAAAGTGTGGCGGCAATATGGCATCATTTAGGATGCACCATAAGAGCATGTGGCTTATGCATGGATAGTCAAAGAGCTTTGATTAGGATGGGGTCCTTGATTTTCTTATGCTCTTTGTACTCAGGAGTATAGCGGTTATGTCAAAAAAGACTGGGACTACCAGCCAGATGTTCCAGATGTTGGGGTTATAGATGGTTTCATTACATGGCTTGCAGAGCATCCTATTCATAGGTTTTCAGATCCCACAAAGCTGATTCTAACTATGGAGGATGCTATGGATGTGACAGGTGCTCCTATGGTATAGGGTCAAAGATGTACATAGGTTTCGATGCCCTAGCCTATACCTCTAAGGCCGAGAGTAGTTATGACTCCACAGAGACCATCTGGTCATAGTAGGCCACCTTGTCCCACTATTTCTACAGCAGGCTAGCCTGTAAGTACATCAAGGAGATATACTAGAGGAGAGAGTGGTACTTTATGTAGTATAGGCAATTGTGATGAGGTACTCGGTGCACAGCAGGATGTAGGTGTTGGTCTTGATCCTATACAAGATGATACAGATTTTGATCTTGGTGTTGAGGTGAGATGTCATAAGGTGCAAAGAGTAGAGGCTACTGATCAGCCAGCTAAAGATACAGAGATGCCCATGGTAGATGTAGATCTGAGTGTAGCACTGTCTTCCCAAGAGATCATTAGGCGATTGAGATTATAGGTGAGAGACCTAAGAGTATGGAGTGCTCATTTTGAGGAGCAGTTTATAGAGGCTAACAGATAGTGATTAGATCTTTGAGAGGAGAATAGGAGACTATAGATAGAGGTGACACATCAAACCTCTTGAGCTGCTTACTATGTATCTGCTTATTACGATGTTGTTCCTATCAATCAAAGAGTACTGACATACTCTTAGTATATGATAGCTTCAGAGGGAGCTAGAGCACCTCGAGCTGAGGCAATGACTAATGCACCACCACCACCTCCACCATGTAGAGGATCAGGTAGATGGCTAATCTGTCTAGATGTTTTGATATTTTTGTCATTTTGTTCATGTATACTACTCTGACTTCCGATAGCTCACATGAGCTCATTCTTTTTTACTTTATGTCAGTAGTGCACCCTTGACTAGTTCAAGTTATATGATATATATGAGATCAAGATTTTGGTTATGACTTCATTTGTACTTGTCATGTTTTGGTTTATGATGATATCATGTGATGTAAATGCTATGAGTAGTGTAGAATGTATGTATGAATTGGTGCCATGCAATGATTTCTTTCAAATGTATGAATGTTATGCAAATGTCATTGATTACGGAAAATGTATGGAAATGTATGTAATGCACATGTATGTAATGCAATAGATGGAATGATTCATGAATATGTCATGTAAATGAAATAATACTCATGATATGTTTTGCAGGTATTGATGAAGACAAGTACTCAGTCTTATGTCAAAAGGATGTTTAACCCTGGATGGTGATTGCATGTGGTTCTTATGAGGAAACCTTCGTGTGAGATTCAGCTCTTCATGTCAAGTTTAAGTTCAGTTTAGAAAAATTGTTTAAGTGTGTTAAGTGTACTCAACAATTTGTGAGATCATTCAATCATGAAAAGTGCAAAATGACATGCAAAATGAAATGCAAACCTAAGACCTAGGACCTAGTCACTGATCATGTGTCAATTTGTTTTCATCATTAAACTTTTTAGGTAACCGGATAAACCAATATAATGCCCACTAGTTAGGAAACTATAGACATATGAATATTGATTTGTATGTGCAAGAATCAATACAATACCCACTGGTTAGACAACCATGGACATATGAATATTGATTTTGTTTTCAGAATGTCAGATTAGATATAAGCACCAAGGCATAAATGCCAGGATGACCTGAATATCATGTCCATTTTGATATAGAAATTTGTATAAGCATCAAAACATAGATGTCATGATGACCAGAATACACCTTGTGTTATAAACACATCAAGCAATCAAGAGATCGTTCTAAATCTAGTGTGAATTACCCATAGTGACCCTTTATCATTCACATCCTTAGGTAAGATCATGTTTCATAGTAGGAGTAAGATCTCACTCAAAAAGATAATAGTTAGATCAAACTTCCTTGAATTTTTTGGGTATCAATGGTCGAGGTACTCATGGCCATCCAATACGAGATAGAGGCTCTTACAGACGGACACCATTTCAATCTAGAATTTCCAAAGTTGTTAGATTTTCACATACAAGCAGAAGATAAAGAAAAGATTATGCCCCTAGTCATCACTCTCTAAATCCTATAAAGGATATCATCGAAGAGCTCAAAGTGACACAATATGCAAAAATCTCAATGCGAATTAGTAAGCATATGAGGAGATAAAAGCATGAAGCACATATTATTTTCAATTTGTGTTGATGTTTGTTTGTGTTGTTGTAGGTACAAAATCCTTTATGGAGAGGAGGAAGACTGACTGACTAGGATGTAGCTTCAAAAGACCTTGACTGGATATGACACATCTGAGATACTGATGACTGTAGGATATGACTTTGCTTGCCCCTAAGTTTGAACATTGATAGGAGACAGATGCTTTTTTCAATTGGTGTACATACTGACTTTATTGAAACAAGGATATATATAGACTAAAGAAGATTGAAAGATGGGAAAGACCAAGATTGTGCTGATAGATGGAGCATTTTGAAAAAGTGGCACTCATTTGTCAGGTTTTCACCATCTTGGCAGAGATTCTATTTTTTCTACCAAGGCGCCTGTTTCCAGGTTTTCACCAAGGCACTTTTTCTTTTTCTCATTTTTTTTTTAATTTTTTCATTTTTCAATTTTTTTGTACTTTTGATATTTTTTAGTTTTTTTGTGATACATCAAGGTGGCTATTGCTAGGTTTTCACCAAGATGTTCATTTTTTTAGGTCTTTTTATGATTTTTAAGATTTTTTCAGGATATTTTGCAAAGACTGAATGCCTTAGGCGTAGAATTTCTTCAGATGGAGAACATTGATTGGTTCTCAAAGTTATTCTCCTTCAGTCATTGAGAGTTAATAGGCTCCAAAGCCAAAAGTAGCAGTGATAAAAAAGGGACCCAACTAGTTGGATTCAAACTTCCCCTTGCGTTCTCTATGTGATTGATTTTTACAATTCTCTCTCAAGACTAGATCACCAACCTAAAATTCTCTGTGTCTAACTTTCTTGTTGTAGCCTCTAGACATTCTCTTCTGATATACTCTGAGATGATCATACACTACTTGTCTGCACTCATCTAGTAGTTCAAGTTCTTGCAACCTAGACACTATGTATTCATCATCAGTTACTAGACCAAGCATTTTGATTCTTAGTGATGGGATTTCAACCTCAATAGGCAGTACCACTTTAGACCCATAAACTAAAGCAAATGGTGTAGCCCCACTGGGCATTTTGATACTTGTTCTGTAGGCCCAGAGAGCTGGATTGATCATGAGATGCCAATCTCTTCCTGTTTTATTAACTGTACGATGCAAGATTTTCAATAGATTCTTGTTTGAAGCCTCTGCTTGTCCATTCCCTTGAGGATAGTAGATAGATGACCAATGTTGTGTAATCTTGAATTTGGTGCATAGATCATCTAAGTCTCTGCTCTTGAATTGTCCACCATTATCTGTGATGATAGAATGTGGAATACCATACTGACATATGATGTAGTTCAAGATGAACATAGAAATTTGCTTGCCAGTTGCTTGAGTCAAAGTGATTTCTTCTACCCATTTTGTGAAATAATTTGTAGCTATGATTATATGGGTATGTCCATTAGAAGAATGAGGATGTATGGATCCTATAAGATCAAATGCCCATTGGTGAAAATGCCATTGTGTAGTGAAAGGAATTAGATCTCTCCCTGGTGCATGAATTAAGTTACCATGTACTTGGCAATTTTGACAGTTCTTAGCAAACTTGATAGCCTCTTTCTCTATTTCAAGCCAATAGTACCCAACCCTAATAAGTTTTCGAGCTAGTGTTAAACCATTTGAGTGTGACCCACATATAACTTCATGGACTTCCTCTAATGCATGTTGAGACTCTTCCCATTCTAAACATCTAAGTAGTGTACCATCTAGATCTTATTGTATAGATCATGACCAATGATGACATATCAGGATGCATTGCAGATAAGGTATCATTTCTCATGGTGGTTAAAGGTATCGGGAATGATTTGGTCTTGGAGATAGGAGAAAAAGTTTTTATATCTGGATGAATCATGACCTACAATGGTGCAGATCATGCGGGTATTAGGTGAATCATATGTAGGATAAGATAATGCTTCCACCAAGAACTTGTAGCATAGCTCATGTTCAGGCTGCTATAATAAAGTAGATAGCATTACCATAGCATCAATAGCCTTGTGCTTTGTTCTAGGAATTTTCTCAAATGTGATAGATATGAAGTATGTCTTTAGATCATCTACCATTCTCTTATATGGGATTAGCTTTCCATATTTCGTTTGATACACTTCATTGACTTGGTGTATTACAAGTTGTGAGTCTCCATGAATATGTAGTTCTGTTACTTTCCACTCAATTGCTATCTTCATACCATTAAGAAGGGCTTCATATTCAGCAATATTGTTTGTGCAAGGAAACTTGATTCTAAATGCTTTAGGGATTGAGTATCCTTGAGGAGTGATGAACAATATGCCTGCTCCAGATCCATTTTGTGTATAGGAGTCATCAAAGAATAACTTCCATGCTCTAGAAGAAAGATTCATGATAGAGGAATCTGGGAATTCCATTTGCATTGGTGTATCATCAAACAAAGGTGCATCTGCTAGTTGATCAATAATAACTTGGCCTTTAATAGCTTTTCTTTCAACATATTCAATGTCAAATTCACTTAATAACATCACCCATTTAGCTAGTCTACCTGTGAGGGAAGCTTTGCTTAGTAGGTACTTTAATGGATCAATCTTAGCTACCAAATGTGTGGTATGGGCCAACATGTAATGTCTCAATTTTTGTGATGTAAAGACCATAGCTAGACAAGCTTTTTCAATCATAGAATAGTTCTTCTCATATACTACCAATGTTCTACTGATATAGTATATAGCTCTTTCTTTCTTATTATCATCATGTTGTGCTAGTAATGCCCCCAGTGATGTATCTATTGCGGAGACATATAACATCAATGGCTTCCTTTGAATAGGAGGCATCAAAATAGGAGGATTTGATAGATATTTCTTGATATGATTAAAATTCTTTTCACATTCCTCATTCCATGAAAAATTCACACCTTTATGTACTGTTTTTGTAAAAGGTTGTGATATATCTGCTATATGAAGCATCTAATAGATTGTACTCTCCCTTGTAATGTTCTCATTTGACTAATATTCTTGGGAGGTTTCATCTCCATGATAGCTTTAACCTTAGCTGGATCAACTTCAATACCTTTCTTTGAAACAATGTAACCTAGGAGCTTTCCATAAGTGATACCAAAAGCACACTTCTTAGGGTTCAGTCTAAGACTAAACTTCTCCATTCTATCCACTATTTTGCTTAAATCATTCAGATGTTTAGATCTTATCATAGATTTTGCTAAAGTATCATCAACATAATCCTCCATAGTTCAATGCATCATGTCATGGAAGATATATTTCATAGCTCTTTGATATGTAGCACCAGCATTCTTAAGACCAAATGGCATGACATTCCAAAAAAAGGTACCCCACGCACATGTGTAAGCATTTTTCTCTTGATCTTCTGGAGCAATTTTTATTTGATTATATAATGAAAAACCATCCATTAAAGAATACATCTCGAAGCCGCAGTCATGTCCACTATCATATCAATATTAGGTAATGGAGAATCATCCTTAGGGCATGCTTTGTTTACATCTCTAAAATTTGTGCACACTCTAATTGATTTATCTGGTTTAGAAATAGGTACAATATTAGAGATCCATTTAGCATAATCAATAACACACATGAATCCAACTTTTAGTAGTTTCTCTAATTCAGCTTTGACCAAGAGTGCAACATGTGGATGCATCTTTCTTAATTTTTGCTTAACAGGTTTGACCCCTGGAGCTATAGATAAATGGTGCATTATAAGATCAAGATCCAACCCTGGCATATCTGAATATTTCCATGCAAAGTTGATCTTCTTTTTTGTTAGGAATGTTGTAATTTTTTTCTTTTCTTCTTCTGATAAGGATTATGCTACATGAATCAACTGTGGTTCCTCTTTTGTTCCCAAGTTGATAGATTGAGTGGGCTTAATTAGAACTGGAGATCTATCCTATAAATGACTTGGAAGGACATCAAATATCTCATCCTTAGGTGCCTCAAAGAGGCTTTCACCTTTGGATACATCTTTTATTTTTACTTTGTAGGTACTGAGACTGGCACAAAATGGTTTTCACCCTCAGAACTCCTTTTCTTTTTATTTTTACTCTTATTCTTTTGACTAAGATACTTGATTTCTGAATCTATCATGCTAATGCTTGGTTCACTGATGGAAGTCATCATAGGCTCAACTACATTGAGGTAGCAAGAAAGGGCATAGTCATTCAGAAAGGTGTAGATACCTTGGCTCAGATTCATGGAGGTTTGGTCAAGAAGTTTGGGATGTTGTATAGTCAAAGTGGTGAAAGATTGGGAAATAGTGTTTACAAATATGGATCTATCATCATTGGTCCTAAACCAACTCTTGAGTTTGAAGGTGATATTACAACTCAAAATGTTCAATTCATGAATAGGCTCAATGTCATTGTGGGAGTCCAATTCAGCCATCGGTGGATCAGACTCGTTAAGTTTGTCATTTTGCTCTAGACTTAAATTGGGTTTGGGTGCATCTTGGTGAATGACATCAACATGTTTTTCTATGATAAGCTCATCTTCTTCTGGAATGGCTCCCCATTCATATTCATTTGACTCCTCATCTATACCTCTAGGAAATCTAAGAACATGTGTAAAGTCAAGATGGATACCCCAAGAAGGGTTACCCTCAGATTCTGATTTGAATTCATACTAATGAGAATCTATCTCAGAATAGCTACCACCTTCCTCTTTGTCTATGTGGTCTTCTTTAAGATCAGCTGGTTCTTGTGGTACAACTGTCTTATGTTCTATAGTAGGTTCTTGTGTTTCTACTACATTGATTCTTTTTACTGGATCATCTTCAGCTTCAAGGAGGTCTTTTATTTCTTTAGGAAAATGCTCATAAGGAATGAGCTTAGTGGTGGTAGTAGAATCATCACTATCAGATTGTTTTGCTTCCTCCTTTGTTGGATCAATCTGTTCTAAGACATGTGGGGAGCTCTTGCTAAGATAGAAAGGCTTCTTCGTATATCCTAGTCCTATTGTATTCTTGTTGGTTAGACCATGATGGTCAAGAGGTGATAGAAGACCTTTACCTTATAGTCCTAGAGGTCCTTTTCCAGTATATCCCATTTTTCTGATTAATTTATCTCCTGGTCCATATGACCTCTGAGGAATTTTGCTTGAAGTAGAGTCACATTTCTGGACTGATTGGGATTGAGGCTCATCCTTGTATAACCATGCAAGCACAGCTTCATCTTCCTCAAACTCTTGTTTAGATACTTGCTCTGTGACAAAACTTCCATTTAATGTGACTTTGGATTCTTTAGCTATAGGTTTTACTTTGTCAGATGGTTGTCCATAAGAATTTGGGGACAACGGGAAAGATGTGAGAGATAAAATAGGTTCCATTGTATATTATCCCATGCCATTATCTTTGATTTTGACTTCTTTAGCAATGTCTTCCATTTTAGAGGTTGAAGCAATGTCTAGCTTCTTAGTGGAAGATTCTCTGTTGTTAGGAACAAGTTTATCAGCACTTTCTTTCAAAGCATTGCAAGTAAGGGAATTTCACACATTGATGGTATGTGGAAGGAATAGCTCTCATTTCATGTATCCAGGGTCTCCCTAGAAGGATTTTGTAAGCCAAAGGTAGATCAAGAACTTGACATATGGTGTCTCTGATAACAAGCCCTGTTCTGATAGGTAAGACAATAGTTCCTTTGGAAGATCTTTCTTGTTCATCATATGCTTTGATAGTTATCTTCTTCTTAGGATCAATGGAATTTTTAGATAATCCCAAGTGTGTGATCAAGTTGTAAGAATAAATATTGAGACTAGGGCCTCCATCTATCAACACACGTTTGACACGATGGTTTTGGATCAAGACTTCAATATGCAAGGGTTGGTTGTGTGGATGACTCAAGGAATTATCATCTTCCTCTAAAAAGGAGATATACTATGGAGATGTCAAATGACCAACCATAGTCTAGAATCTATCTAAATCAAGGTTGTCAAGAACATTGGATTCGAGAAAAGCTTTGTCTAGAATGGTTCTATGAGCTGGAGATAACTGAAGCAACTCAAACATGGAGATTTTTGTATTTGTATGCTGGAGTTGTTGGACTATACTGTATGATGTTGACCTCGTGTCTTTAGGATTTGATGATTTAGAGGCAGCCTTCTATTTAGAAGCAGATGAAAGATTAAAAGGCATCTTAGGGACATTTGATGAATTAGAAGTTTGTCCTTGTAGATGTGCCTGAGCTTGTGATCGAGTAACTGCATTTGTTGATTGATTATCTCTATCTTTTCTTACAATTATGATGACATTGTAACATTTAGATAGGAATGGTTTAACCATATTTATGACAGCATTATTTCTAGAGTAAGCACAATTGACTTTAGCACCCACATTAGGTTGAGAAGATAAATCTCCTTGATTATGTTTCAAAAATGGTTATGTGAATGTTGTATGATTATTATTGCTCTTATGATTGTCAATTACAATTTCTCCATTATCAATTTTGTCTTGTATGATGTGTTTCAAGTGAATGCAGTTATTAGTTTTATGACCCTTGTTGTAATGGAAGTCACAGAAATCATTCTCTCTCCACCATTTTGGTTTAGGTTCAGGATCAAAAACTTTTATCTCAGGCAAGGAGATGATGTTGTTAGCCAACAAAGTTTTCATGGCAGATTCCAAGGACTCTCCAAGAGGAGTAAACTTATGTTTAGGATCTGTAGCCCAAGGTTTATACTCAGATGGCCTCTTGTTAGACTCTGTTGCTTTAGCTTCAGAAGCTTTGATGGCTTGGGTGCCAATAGTGAGATTGAAAGCCAATGCCTTAGATGGGGCACGAATAGTATCAACAATGCCATCTTTGACAACACCTTTATTCTTGTTCTAGTTTTTCCCTTTGTCTCTAGAATTAGATCCAGATTCATACTTGTCATTTTGAAGTGATATGTCTCCTTTTTGTACAAGTACTTTCTCAATTTTGATTGCATTTTCTACCATTTTATCAAAGGATGTATGATTTTGCATTTGCAAATGCTAGTTGAGTTCTGGAACAAGATTGTTGATGAAGATTTCTAGCTTCTCAGTTTCTAGAATGGGTTTAGCATATAGAGAAAAAAATTTCCTCCATCTTTTGAGAAAAGTCAGGAATGGTTCTCCTAAGTTTTATTTTAGATTGCAGATGTTGATCATAGTGACCGGATGTTGAATGGTGTAGGAGTATTGTTGATAGAATAGTTTGATTAACTCCTCAAAAGTGTTGATAGTAGGAAGCATTTTTGAGAACCAATGAATAGATAACCCTCCCAGAGATCGAGGGAAAAGATGCATTAAGTAGGTTGGTTCATGCATGAACTCCATAGATTGAGTACAAAATTCCCTGACATGATCTTGAGGATCAAATTTTCCATCATACTTATCATATTTAGGCATCTCCACTCTTTTAGGGAATGGTAGCATCTACAAGTCTTTATCAAATGGAAAAGGGCATAGAGCTTCCATGGAGAACTCCTTAGGTTCCTTTTCTATTTCAAGTTTGTTAAGCTTGACTTGCATGGCATGCATGTGTTTCATCATAGCTATGATTGGAGTTTCTTCCTCATGCATAATGATATCTTCAACTTTTAAAGTTGGGAGGAAGTTTAGCCCCTTGATGAGCTAACTCTAGGAAGTATGTTTCTCTATCTTCCTTCAAGAAATGCCTCATCATTTTCTTGAAGTCATCATCATTTTGATATCAAGCAATTTCAGAAGGTGTGGGTTCTTGATCCACACCATGTTGAGAGTGATGTCCTTGAGACCCGTTATTTGTCCCTCCTTGAGACATGTTAGGATTTTTAGGACTCCCTGGGATAGATTGATGTGGAGTTTTTTGATTGCCTCCTTGGATTGATGGAGGAGGGGGGATGTAACTAGTTTTTAATCAAAGATTGTTGAGACCATCGTCTTCATAAAGACCTGAATTGTATAGTTCTTCAAAGTTTGGACCCACGTGAGTAGACAAAGGTAATGTTTTGGATGCTTCTTTGGATTTCTTGTGTGAGGAATCTCTAGTTTCCACCATTAATCTTGGGTCAAGCAAGAGAACAAGATGAAGACAACTGAAGAATGACCTGAATTAAGAAGATCGAATGACACAACCTTGTCAAGATTGGATTGATTAAAGATTAGATTGGATGTAAATGAAGGATATTGTGCCCTAGTAGTATGGGTAGAAGCCCAAAAGATGGCAGACACGAGCTCACAACACTTAGCCATTTTTGTATGAAGACTGAATTTGAAGATAATTTTGACAAGGTTTTGACACAAGATGAAAAGGACTCAAATCGATAAATCAGAAGGCTAAATTAGACTCAAGAGATCACTTTAGGTAAATGATCGAATTCATTCTAGTTTCTGCTATGTCCCTGACATAATGAATATTTTGATAGAATCTGGAAATAGGCTGTATAAACTAGATTCCTAATAAATTTGACAAGTTTCTGACAACTTTTTTGAAAATTCTCAAACAAGTTTCTACAGGCTCATACGACTTTGGGTATGTTCTCAAATGACAATTGACAGGACTCATATGATAGTTGCTACCAGGGATAATTCTCTTTTGATTTCTACTGACAAAGCTCGTACGACATTGTACTGACTCCCGTACGACAATACAAGGGTTTTGAAATGACTTTTGGAAAAACTCATACAACTTTCTGAGACTATAGGATGACTTTTGACTCTAGAAAGGAATTTTGCTTCAGATTTTGCAATTTTAGGTTTTCAATTTCAAATTGTTGGCAAAGTTTTATGTCCAGTTTTGAAGATCTGTGTAATAGTTCATCTCAAGTAACCAAGTAGATATCAAGCACACAAAACAACAAGCAAGGGAAGCAAGCAATCTTCTAAAAACAATGAACAAGGGAAAAAGAAACCTTGCCAATGAACAAGCAATAGTGACTTAATCTGCTAATCCCTAGAAGTGTTATTTGTGTATGTTCTCAAAAAAAAATTAATAATGCACATAGTCCTAGAAAATAAAAAAATTTGGCCTCACTAGGGTTTGTAGTAATGGTCTGACTCTGCAACTTTTGTGATCTCAAGAGGGAGAACTCCAATCCAAGTGCATCAAGATTTTGACATAGTTTGAGAATTTAATCAATCAGGAGCTGCTAGGGAGATTTGACAGCCCAACAAGAGACCACACCTGTGAAGATTTCCTCCACAAGGACATTTATATAGCGGATGCTACTACCACAGCAAAAATGGATATTACCACTTGAGGTTCCATCCACGTGGTTGACCCAATTAAGGGAATGTCCACTATGGTTAAGCCTCTCTAAAGGTGACTCACAAAAGATACCACTGGGGGACTAGATCAAATTCAAGGATCTGGGTTTCTAGTACTATCCAAAAAAGAAGTAGAGCATAATCCCCTAGCCTCTTCACTTCACCAAAACAAAGCAGACAGATTAATCTGACATGCTAAGACTAAAATTATCTCACCAAGATCTATGATGTCAATCACTTATGGTCTATCAATCTCTTTGGAGAGAGAATGTATTGATCAAAAGCTGAAGAAACAAAAATCTAGTAGAACGCAAGACAATCTCAGTATCCTCCCTACCTACAAGGGGATCATTCATCTAAAAGAGCTTTGCATGCATGAACAAGCGAAAGAATCCCACTCTCTCAAGATCATCCACAAATAGTGTTCATAGGGCCTATTTACTATGTGTAACAAATATGCAGAACGCAAATCTATGTTCATTTTATAGCCCAAAAACTGAAGTCTGTGATATGAAAGCAAGAAAAGTCACACATGCTTGACACATGAGAGTTCATTTTATGTCCAAATTGAAGTGTTATTAGATTGAGAAGAATACCTGAGTTCCTCGCAACATGCTTATTATATTTTACCTATTTTAGCAATTTAGTTGTGCTTTTCCAATCAAAACCAGCAAAGATCAGTCAGAAACAGCAGAGTTCAATTATTCGGGTTAGCCGTTAGTCCAATTCTAAAAATCAAATCTGACAGATAGCCTAAAAATTTGAAATGATAATTGAATCTTGGTACCAAAACTTGTACGACAATGGGTTACCTCTCATATGATAATCCAAATCCCATACGATAGTGGGTCAGCTCTTGTACGACTGTCTGAAAACTTGTACGACAGTGGGTATCTGTTCAAATGACAAAGGAGTTTCCAAACAACAATCTACAGGTTATGATACGAGCCTCAAAATTCTCAACTGTCGTACGACAACTAGTAGGTTCTGGTATGACTTTCTAACAAAAGTCATATGAAAAATGTACGGATAGAGAATAAAATCATAGAATTGACCAGAAAATGATAGAAAAGTGATAGAAATTGATATAGAAGAAATGGAAACCCATTTCAAGGCCCTACAATAGGCACCAGAAATGTGTGTGTGAAAATTGTACCTAGCTATGGACACAACACTTCAGTAAAATATTAGAGGTTAGCAAAATCAAAATCTGTAGATAAATGAAACTAAGCTAACCAGGTGATTTACTACCTTCTAGTAGGTGTGAGTATGATGTTCTCATATTGCAATTGAGATCAGTGACAATGCAACACCTAAACGAAGGATTTGATGCTAAAGAATGAAAAACTGTATGATTGCAAATTAATCTATATTTTTTGAATTTTCTATGCAATTAGGATGAAAACTTGATATGAATCTAAGCTAAAATGAAATTGAAATGATATGCAGATTATTCTAGCAATGATATGAATGAATGAATGCTATGATATGAAAACTATGTAAAACTATGACCAACAATGAAAGATCTCACAAATCACCTATCGCAAGTGCTTAATCCTTCAATCGCCAATTTACCAGAGTAATTGTGCAAATTCGAGTGTTGATAATTGTGAAGAGTTGAACCTTGTTTTTATAGAAATCTAGGGTTTGAGGATGCATAAGAAGAACCATAAATCACTCTTGATAAACTCAAGTTAATTTTTGAGTTAACAAGAAATTAAGAATAAATAAACTCATAAAATCATGCAAAAGCAGTTTTTAACTCAAAATAGAGTTTAGATCAAATTTCAACTCATCATCAGATGTTGAGTTTAAATTTAAAATTGGTTGTTAATTTCTAGTTGCCTGCTTTTCTGTTTGTGCATGATTTAATATGAATTTATTTAAAAATAAAGTGATTTATTCTCAACTTAACTGATTTTTGAATTAAAATAATTGATTTATGGGTTAATCAATTATTAAATCAAACTTTTATTCAAAAACTATATTATTAAATTTGACAACTGACATTAATTAATTAAACAAGAATTTAATCAATTAGTCATGAGATTTTTTATTTATTGTCAAAATTAAATAATACAATTTAGGAATAAATAGAATTAAATCTAATTAAATAATTAAGTGGTAGAATTAAATCTGATTAATTAAATATTTAGAATATTCCATTAATCAAACTTTAGGATAAATAATGACATTTATCACCAAATAATTATTAAATCAAAGATAATTAAGATAAAGTAGGAATATTCAAGGAATATTCCCCAATGCAAAATTAAGATAATCAATTAGATTTTGATAAACTGATGTGCAGATGTGCCTTAGGTTAGGACTTTGATTGTCAATTTCATTTGATTTGAAGATGTAAGAGGTTAATGAACCTATAGCCGATTTTTTGGGGTATTACAGGATAAAGGTTTGCACCTTCTGCTACAGGAAGTGTCACATGTTTCCTTGCTGAAGTGTTATTGTGGAATTCTTGCATGATGTCCTCCTTTGTTTGGGGTTGGTGATATAGGCACAGCCGATGTCCATTGATGAGTAGTTTTAATTGCACTAGATCTATTGTGGTCAACTAGACTACTCCATTGTCGAAGATGTATTCAATTAGAGAAGGTCCCAGCCATCTGTTATGTAGCTTGCCTGGAATTTCTTTGAATCTGGAATCATACAATAATTCCCAATCAACCACGTGAAACTATTTTCTCTTAATATTGGAATCATTCCACCTCTTCTATTGTTTCTATACCATCTTTGTGCGTTCCAATGCAGATTTACGCATTTCATCTAAGGAATTGAGGTGTAGAAGGCGTTCTTTCTGTGCTACAAGAAGATTGATGTTTAATTCCAGCATTGTATGTAATGTCTTGTGCTTGCATTCAATTAGTAACATTGTTTCCTTCCCATATACTAATTCAAATGGAGTGAATCCTATGGTTGTCTTCCAGGTTGTGCGATAGGCCCAAACTGCTTCTGTGAGTTGACTGCTCCAATCTCGTCAGTGCAGGTGACCCATTTTTTTAATATGGCTTCAATTTCTCTATTTGTGACCTCTGCTTGACCATTTTCTTGAGGATGGTAAGGGCTAGACTGTCAGTGCCTAATATCATATTCCTTCATGAGTTTGATTATTAGATTGGATGTAAACTATGCTCCTTGGTCAGTTACAAGTTCTCTTGGCACTCCATAACAGGTGAAGATATCCTCATACAAAAACTTTGCTACCTTTTGATCTCGTGCATGTTGCATGGCTTTTACTTCCACCCATTTGGTCAGATAATCTATGCATACCATTATGTAGGATTTCCCATTTGAAGGAGGATCTATTGGACCAATGAAATATATGGCCCATTTGTCAAATGGTGTTACCACCACTTGTGAGTTTAATGGAATTTCATCTGATTTGGTGGCATGACCCATTCTCTAGAATTTGTCACATTTTCTTGTATAGTTGGCTACATCTTTGTGAAGTGTTGGCCAATAGTAATCTATTTTTGGGATCTTAAGAGTTGTCCTCTTGGCTACAAAGTGGCATCCACATGGCTCATCATGACAAGCATGGAGAATATCATATGTCTTATCCTCTCGCACACACCTTCTCATGATTTGGTCTGGTCCAGTATAAAATAAGGTGTTGTCAACCTAGGAGAATTGGAAACTTTTCTCAATAAGCATGCGTCTGTCCTTTGGAGAGAAATGTGGGGGCATTTTGTTGGCTACAAGGTAAATAGCTATATCAGCATAGCATAGATTTTTTACAGCAATATGAAACAAGTGTTCATTAGGGAATGTATCATCAACCATAGTAGTGTCTGAGTCAACATTCTAAATTCTGGATAAATAGTCAGCCACTACATTTTCCTGCCCTGGCTTGTCAATAATGGTTATATCAAATTCCAACAAAAGAAGAAGCCATCTTGCTAACATGTTTGTGATGGTAGGTTTGTTCATTAGATACTTGATTGTTGCATGGTTAGTATGAATAAAGATGGGGTAACCTATTATATAATGGTGTAATTTTTTTAAGGCATAAACTATAGCTAGTAATTCTTTTTTAGTTACTGTGTAATTTAACTTCGGTCTATGGAGGCTCTTGTTGATATAATAAATGGCATTTTCAATGTTACTAGGCTTTTTTCCTAACACAGCACCTATTGCATAGTTTGAAGCATCTATATGTATGTGAAATGGGAGAGACCAATCAGGTCCTTTAAGGACTGGTGCAGTTGTCAGAAGTGACTTGAGCTATAGGAAGGATTCATCATAAGCTGATATCCATATAAACGCGGCCTCTTTAGTAAGCAAGGTGTATACAGGACTAGCTATTTGACTAAAATTCTGAATAAAATGCCTATAATAGCCAGTGTGTCCTAAGAAATATCTTACATATTTTTTCTTAGTAGGTGTGGGTAATGTGAGAATTACCTCAATTTTTGTTGGGTCTACTTGGATTCCTGCTATTGAAATGAAATGTCTAAGTACAATGCCTTCCTAAATCAGCATAAAACATTTCTCACTTTTGAGAGAGATTGTGTTCCTTGCATCTGATTAGCACCTTTTCCAGATTCTACAGAGCTTCTTCAAAAGTGACCCCAAATGCAGTAAAAGAATCCATGTATATCTCTGTGCAATCATGTGAAATGTCAGCAAAAATACTAATTACATCCCTCTAGAATGTTGTTGGAGCATTACATGACCCAAATGGTAGGACAAAATATGCATAAGTTCCCCAGGGACATGTGAATGTCATCTTTTCCTGGTCCTATGGAGTAATACTAATCTGATTGTATCCAGTATATCCATCAATAAAATAAAAATACTTTTTACCAGCTAAAGTATCAAGTACTTGATCAATGAAAGGTAAGGGGAAATGATCTTTCTTTGTGGCTCTGTTTAATTCCCTATAATATGCATAGATTCTCCATGTACCACCCTTTTTAGGCACTATGACCAAAGGTGATACCCATTTTCTATCAAAGCTTGGATATATAAAACTAGCATCTAGCATCTTTTGTAACTCTATTTTGACTATCTCTTTTAACATTGGGTTAATCTTTCTCTGAGGCTAGCGGAGTGGTAGACTTCCTTCATTGATATGAATCCTATGAGTACAAAATGTGGGGCTCAGTCCCTTCATATCCCCATAGTCCCATGAAAAGTCTTTTTCATGTGTTCGTAGGAGTTTGGTTAATTTCTCAAACTGTTGTGGGGGTAGCTTGTTATTAACATGAAGGGTATGACCCTTGGAAAGCTAAATATTAGTGGTAAAGTTAAGCATGGATTCTTTAGAGATAGGACTAGTAAATACTTCACAGGGTAGTAACTGGTGGATAATATTGGATTCTGATGGTAAAACAAAGTTCTCAACATGGTCCTCATAGGTAGACAATTCCAACACAGAGCTCTCAAAAATGTCTTTTATCACAACATAGTCATTATTAAGGATGCTCCTAATCACTACATCTTCCTCTTGTAACTTCAGAAAAGACTGCCTATGTAACATCATGAGCTAAGCCATAGAGTTCAACTCTTCTTCTCCATCTCCTAAATCTGTCCATATAGGGGTGCTTAAATCTGGCTAAGGTTGAGTTGGAGGGTATAATACTAGTTTCTTATTTGCTTGCCCATTTGAAAAATTGTCATGTTCCCTAATCTAAAACTAATGCTGGAATTAGTTTTTGCCAACCATGGATGTCCTAAAATAATAGGGTAACTAGCAATATTGACCTTGGGTGATAAAATCATGAAATCAACTGGATATTCCCAAGAGTCTAAGGTAACTATTATGTCTTCTATCATCCTGTTAGGGATGACAATAGAACTATCTTCTAGTTGCAAGATTATTGGAGTAGTTCGCAATCTTTCTATACTCAGTTTATTCATGGTATCCTTAGTCATAACATTAATGGCTGCACCTAAGTCTATTAAAGTATTTTTGACAGACTAACCATTAATGATGATAGAAACAACCGAGCTCTGAGGATCATAATACTTTGGAATTACAAGCTTTCCCAACATAATATCAGCTAGCTATCCTATAAGATGAACTATTGTGGGATCCTTTTTCTTTCATCCAGGATTTTTGAGACAAGCTTCCTTAATTTCTTTTACATAGATAGGAACATCTTTAATGGCTTGAAACTGAGGAATCTGGACATGCATACTTTTTAGTTGGTCAAGGATATCAAACGGTTGGTCTTATTTGGGTATAGATTTGTCCAGGCTAAGCCAGATGTTTTACTAAGGTTTGTACATCATCTAGATTGGAGACATTAGCTGGGGGAACTGTATTTGGAAAAGCATTCTCTGGAAGTGGTACTAATTCTACAGGAAGGTCTGGCACTTCCGTGATGAGAGGGGGTTCAGGTGCAAGAAGATTAGTACCCAATCTTAGGTGTATATCAGCTATGTTGAGTGCATAAGTAGGGTACTTCTAAGCATTAGTAGCATACATTTGTTGATGTTGTGGTTGACTATTTGGATTCAGTTGTCATTGATTAAGTAACTTTGTCTTCTTTTGAGGGCCTATATTTGCAAGAGGCGGCATAATTATAGGTGGATTCACTGGAGGTGGTAAAGGTGGATACCTAAGACTCAGATTAGGCCATTTTTAAGGTCCTCTCCACTAGTTAGTGGGTTGTCAATTTATTTGTAGTGATTACCATTGATTTGGAGGTTGTGGCCATTGGGGTTTTTGTGGATTAAACTATCGATTCTGTTGATTGTTGGGCCAGTTATTATTTCAAGTAGATTGAGTATACTGAGGAGGGTTTTGGACATTCCAATTTTTCCACTGACTATTATAAGGATTTAAAATTTGCAGAGGGTCTTGAGGCATACCTTGTCTCATGGCCCATGGCTGACGTTGAGCAACAAAGAATACTTGATCATCCTCTCCTTCTATCTTTAAATACTCAATTGGAAGGTGCTGATTTTCTAGGTTCGCAACCAGCTTGCATTGACAATCCTTCTTTTTCTTGTGGCAATGGGGACATTATTCATCGAGCTATGCCTCTGAGTCTACATGCTTCTTCTTGGTAGTCATCATGTCTAGGTGTGTAGTGACATCATTAATGATGTCCTTCTTGAAGTCTGACAACAGGTTTGAGATTTCTATCTTGTAAATGCCAGAGCTAATTCCTTTTGCAAGTGTTGGATGGAATCATCTGCCCTTCTTCACTACTGCTTTGGAATAATTTAAATACATCTTCTTGAGATCATCCCAAGAAGACTGAGATACATCTCCTCTAGCCATAAGGTCCAACGCTTCCAAACAGTTATCATTCACTCCTCTCAAAAAGATTAACTTTTGTGAATCCTCCTACAGCGCATGTTGAGGATTCTTCTACAAATTGTATAAGAAGCATGATGTGTAGTCCTCTAGGGTCTCATCTTCTTTGTGTGACATTTGGAAGATGTCATCTCCTCTTAAATCACCTCCTTTGCAGTATTCCTTATATTAATGCAAAAACAAATATCTCATCCCATCCCAATCAGTTACTACATTTGCTTCTAATCCCATGAACCATCTGAGAGTTGACTCCTTCAATGTTGTTGGGAACAATTTGAGCTTATGAATATCAGTGTTCTAGTCAAATCTTCGACACAAAATTTCAAATTTGAATAAAAAGGTGTCAGGGAAATCAATAATAAGGCCATAGAACTTTGGAAGAGTTGAAGCAGGTATATTCTTGAGATTAGGATTTTTGATAAGGCTTGGAATAGGAAATGGAAAGGTAGGAGCTGCAATACTGGAGGTGGTGGGTAATGAAACTGCGGCTAGGTGAACCCACAATAGTGGGTTACACTTTTTTGCCTGAATGGACACTGAAATCTACATTTTGAAAAAAAAAATTCAGATTCAGATGCATATAATTGTCGTTAACCCGTTTGAATTCACAAGATGAAGTAAATTAGAGTCTTTTAATAATTTCTATCTAGATTCTAAATATTTTTATTTTTTTTAATTTTTGAATTGATTTGAATGGTTTTTTCTTTCTCCCATGAAAACTGGTATGTTGTTGAAAATGTCATTTTCAAAGAGTTACATTATTTTCATCGAGAGCATAAATTTTTTTCTAAAATAGATATCAATGTGCTTCTTTTGAATTTAGTTTTTTAACATCTATATAGAGGGAATGCAATTGGTTTGATTCCATTATCATGATTATTGCATATTTTATTAATGTTTGAAGTTGACTAAACCGTAATTTTGACATACCTTGACTACATAGCTTATACCTTGACTACATAGATAGTTTTGTCAAATGGATTCATTTGATTTGCCAAAAGATAAAGTCAAAGTGATTTTTTGTCAACATTTTAATAGGTGCGAAGGAGACTCCATTGTAGGTATGAATGAGGAGTATAGATGTTATATCAATGTTTTTTATCTAAGAGGATTTGAGCTAACCATTTGTAATTAATTCCTTAAAATGGAAATTATCAAGGCTTAAATCATCATATTTTATTAAAAATGTGTTATTTCAGCAAAAATCAGCATGTCTAAAAAAGTGTAACACACTATTGTGGGGTCACCCGGCTAGCAAGTATTATTAACCAAAAGGTTTTGGCCAATAGTCGGTCCTGGAGTAGAGCTATCAAGGAAATTGGCTAATATCTCTGCAAAAGGGAGAAGGTCAAATGGATCAAAAGGATCTTCTTCTATTGAAGGTGATGCAGCAAACTCAGGACTTGTGTCAACAAATGGTAACTCAATTTCTTCAAATTCTTCTTTCAGTTTAACAAGTTCTTTTCAGATAAATCCACCATGAACATCTTTCCTTCTTCAATTTATGTAAGTGAGTTAATGAACTTGTGAAGAAATCTCACAAATACTAACTAGTGACTAAGAACGAAAATCTATCTTAAAAATGAATGACTCCTTAACATTCTTAGTTTGACACCATCCCTAGCAACGGCACCAAAAATGAACAGTCTCACAATAGGTAATGATAATTGAATGTCATTGTCTCTCTTAGGAATAATGTATTCATACTAAGGATTAATTTTACCATCATGAAATACATTTATATTATCAACCCAGGAATGTAGACTTGAAATGGGATAGCACGGTTTGTGCACTAAGCCCCTCAAAGAGTCATACTACCTATGCTGCAATAAGATAAAATACATGAAAGAAACCTATGCTATTATTACAAGAAAGTAAGCACACTTAAATACTTAATGAAATTATTGCTGAAAGCTTGTAAACTTAACCTAAGCTTGTTTTAGCAACTCAAAGTATTCACTATGCCTATCTCTACAGGTGGTGCAGGAACATTCACAGTAATAATGTTGCAGGAGTAAAATAGTAACTTCTACTTGAAAGCACAGGAAATACAAAAAGCAATTCTACTCTATCCTAATCTAATCCACCTCCCAAGTGGGCCCCCTTGGTTGGCTTCTGCTAACTACTAACACAAAAGATACTTCAAAATCACTCTTTCATTATATTCTCATAAATTGATTACATCATAATGGAACAATACATGAAAAATAGAAAGAGTAGCTTTGCTACGCTAAACACAAAAATTGCATATGTTTTCTCATTACAAAAATAAACCAATCAAATCCCTTTATATAGAGGGTTGATGCTTATTGAAATCATGAAAGTAAGTTCTGACTAAGTCTCACCATAGAAGAAGGAAATATAACAACCCACGACATAGTATAATAAATTCTGGATAACTGATTCAACAAAATAATGAGCACTGAGGAAATATAGCATAGCTATTTCCTATATTCTCTGGAATGATGGCTCCTCTCCAATAGTGGCATGATCCTCAGTGTTGTGATGGCTTCCTCTGTCGTAGCTAGAACTTCAATGCCTCTTCTTTAATGCAGTTGATCCACTCTCCAGCTGCTCCTTGTAATCTTGGCAAGTTAGTAGCATGTGGTATGTATACAAGTCAACTAGTCAATTCTTACCCAAATATTAGAACACAGATTAAAGTAGCTATATGAAGTACTACAATTTATAAAAAATGTTCAGCAAAACATGTCATATCTAACTACCCATAATCTTGGTGGTTTTAACTATACTTATCACAAGTTCACATAGTTATAGGTCCATGAATGTATTGGAAATGTTTTAACAAAATATAAAGATTATCACAAAATAGAGACAATAAATTGTCTCATCACCTCTACCCAATCCTCCAAATCTGCCTCTTCCACCACTTTGGCATCCTCTTCCCCTGTTGAAAGTACCTCTATTGCTAGGATCACTATATTGTTCAGTCATTTTGGCTTCACCTTGATTCTTTGGTTCATTGCCTCTACCAGTGTAGTTTCCCCTATGACTCCCTCTTGAGTCTCTTCCTCTTCCTCTGCCTCTAGAAGAAGATTCTTGATTATTTCTCCCTTTCTCCTCCACTTTAATGGCCAATTGGTAGCACCTATGAATAGTAGTGGGACTCAAAAGAATGATTTCTTCTTTAATACTCATCTAAGCCCATTCAAATATTTGGATACTTTGACACTTTCTTCTTCTTAGATCTTGGATCTCAAGAATAGTTTTTGAAACTCCTCGGTATAGGCTACAACATTCATTTCTCTTTGCCTAAGGTTTTTCCTCTTTTTATGTAGTTGGATTCCAAAGTCCTCTGGTAAGTACTTTTCCTTAATCTTGATGACCATATCCTTCCAACTAGCTATGGGGTTCTTGCCTGTCTTCTCTCTTTAAGTTCGTAGGAACTTCTACCAAGTTAATGCCAGTCCCCTCATCCTAGACTTAGCCACCTTTGCTCTTTGAGACTATGTGATGGCTTCACATTCAAAATTATTCTCCATCCCTTCAATCCATTCCATGACCAAATCTGAATCCATCTTACCAGTAAACAAGGGTATCCCCTCATGAGCTTTGCCATCCAATGCCTTGATGGCTCTAAGGAAGGGTTCTTCTTGCAATGGAGGAACATATTTGGGTACATAGTCCTCTTCATTCACTTCCTTGCCCTTGTCTTCACCAATTTCCAACTTTTCCTTCATCTTGTCAGTTACTTATGCAACTTCATCAAGTTTATCTTTCATAGCATATAAGGCTTCTTCAAGGAGTCTATTTTTCTCCCTTTATTCTATCACTTCTCTTTCCAACTCAGCATTTGTCACCATGGTGGTTTCTCCCACTGATTCACTTCCAAATTTAGACATACACAATGCCTTGTCCCAAAACTTTAGGGCTTTGATACCAATTTGATAGGGAGGTCTCTTGTTCCTAGTCCTCTTTCTCTAGGACTTCCTCTAGGTCCTTCTCCTGACCTATTTAGGGTTATTATAAGACCCTACTCTTAGAGGGATTCTTCCCATAATCTCCTCTCTCTCCAAGACCTCACTACCAAATTGCTAACTCAACACTAACTCCTTGTACTTCCTATGGACTCATCTTCCTAAGTCCACCACCAAATACCATCAAATTGAAAATCTTTGCAAATTACATGGAAGGAATTCTAAAGTTTCTTCTTGAATGGTTTTCATGTGTTATAGGCTCCAACCCACTATGATCAAGAGTCGATCTCTTCAAACTTAAGCAAAAAGGCTACAAGTCCCAATTAGGCCTAATTAGGTCTTCTAACTCACCTTTCAGGCTATAACTCTGCAACCCTCCAAACAAGTGGCTAAACAAATTTGATATTCTAACACCCTTTTTGAATACCTATATTTTTAGGTTTTCTAGGCCTCACTACATCCGTACAACACCTTTCTATTTTTTAGCCTATTTTTAAGGGCTAATGGCTTTTCTCTAATCAATGTGTTGTATTGGCTCTCCCTCACTCCACAAGATTTTTCAACACTTCTCCTTCATAAAAATCATTTTTTAACCTTGTTTCTTCATTTCCTTATCATTGGATTGAGTCTACCAATCCCCGAAGCCTTCCATCCACTATTTGCAATAGTCAAGTTACCTAGTCGGGTTCACTGTGACTTGCCTAGGGCTTGATCATAAAATTAGTTTCCCTACACACCTAGACACAAGACTCTATATTTACATTATATAAACATTTTTCTAGCATTTCCCATAGGGTCATACAATACCCACCGGTGGATTTCATGCTAGAGCCATTTTTGGTCTCTCAACCCTATTTAGTCCAGTGGACTGGTCACAGAGGAAAGACTTATTGAAAGAAAAGAAGAACAAACCTAATCCTAAATACACACACACCAAATGAAACTAAATACACAATACTAAATTAACATGCAATGATTAGTCTCAAATCAATCCATAGCACATAGGATGATCGAGCTCTTCACACTTGTTCTGGATTTGCAAAAAACCCCAGTCAATTATCTTCAAAAAAAAAACATAACAAAAGTTTCCAACCTTCTTCTTTGGTTTTAAAATGTCTTAAATAGGTTCAGAAGTCTGAGCAAAATTTTCCAAACGGATCCCTAACTATTCTACCCTTCTTAAGGCATTTTGTCGATTTCTTGTCATGACAAATTTTGTTGTCAAGCTTGCTTGGATCACTAAAATGAGTTCCAAATGACCTCAATGGTATAGATCACCCTATTATACCTTTTTCCTCCTTCATTCCCTCATTTTGGGAAATCAAACCATCCTTTAACCACTTAGAAGTGCTAAGGTATCAATTTTCACAAAGAACCCAAAACTAGACAAGGCTTGGGAAGGCCTGGACAAACACTTAACCAACCTTCCTAATGAATTTCTAGACTTCACACACACACACACACACACACACACACTTGGGACTCTTCATAGTCCTTATTAAACAGTGACTTGGCTAAGGTCACTACAAGCCAAAAATCTAAGACTAGAGTAGACTAAAGACCCTAGGTGCTCCTGCACCAAGAACCCATCGTAGTGTCTTGTACCTAGTTCAAATAAATTTAAATATATATAGTTAAATATATAAATATATATAGATTGGTGAACCCACAATAGTGGGTTACACTTTTTTTCCTAAACAAACACTGAACTCTACATTTTGAAAAAAGCTTTCAAATTTGGATGCATATTGTCATGAAACCATTTGAAATTCGAAGATGAAGTAAATTAGAGTCTTTTAGGATTTTCTATCTAGATTCTAAATATATTTTTTATTTTTATTTTTGAATTGATTTGAATAGTTTTTTCTTTCTCCCACAAAAACTGGTATGTTGCTGAAAACATCATTTTCAAAGAGTTACCTTGTTTTCATAGAGCATAACTTTTTTTCTAAAATAGATATCAATGTGCTTCTTTCTAATTTAGTTTTGTAACATCCATATAGAGGACATGCAATTGGTTTGATTACATTATCATGAATATTGCATATTTGATTAACACTTGAAGTTGACTAAACTATAATTTTGACATACCTTGACTACATAGCTTATAACTTGTCGTGTATTTGTCCAATTTCATTTTTATTTTTTTAATAGAAAGATAACTTCAATACCTAGGGCATAGATATTTTTTAGAGTTATTTTTATATAACTTCAAAAATAGAACCTCTCAAGGCTTAAATCATCATATTTTATTAAAAATGTGTTATTTCAGCAAAAATCAAAATGTCTAAAAAAGTGTAACCCACTTCTATATACATATACATATACATATACATTTATATACATATACATATATACATATACATATATATATACATATACATATGTACATATACATATATACATATACATATACATAGATAATTATATATATATATATATATACACACACACACACACACACACATACATATATATATATATATATATATATACAATTATGTCATTGTTCTTGAATCTTGAAATTAAATGGTTTCTTACCTATTGTAATGCACATTCAATGTCAGATAACTTAGAACAGTGTAAGGTCACCACATCAGGATCAATGGCCTCATTCATAAGAAAATCTGAGAATCTAGTGTGAAATCATGAGGTCATAGGTGTCTACTATAGGGGAGCTTGTGTATGATGTCCTGGCGGTGTAATATCATCCACACTCTGTTGTCTAACTATAGGATGTATCTGGACATCATCCTATCTAGAGGTACATGCCTCTTCATCTCCCTGTCCCTGACTACTGCCTATGGAGGATGTCACATATGCTCCTTGAATGAATGTAGGAATATCACACAGAAGAACCCCATGCAATGTAGAATGTGTCTGGTAAGATGCTAGGAGATCACTCACTAAAATTGATCTCATGTCACGTAGATGATCCTCTAGTAGTCATGCTATATCATTTGGAGTGGAAAGATAAGATCAGATGTAAGGATCATAAAATGGACTAGAAGGATCAACGCTTGCGCTCATCTAGGATTTGAGCATGTACCTACCCACACAATTAGATGACTACTCATCGACCTGAGTGCCGATGGTGGCAATGCTAGAAAACATATCTATGCATGCATCCTCATCTGTAGCATGTC